>ML805937.1:164461-207873 GCA_009831015.1 Picea engelmannii | reverse complement strand
GAGCATCGCTAGTATGTATAATTGGGATATTTTTATAAATGCAATATATTAAATGTTGTGGTGATTTATATTCACTGAGAGAATTGTATGACATCCATAGTTGTGGATAGTAACAAGATGGTATGGAAATTACATTACACTGAGAGAATTGTATGAGATATGTATAATTGGGATCTTTTTATAAATGCAATATATTAAATGTTGTGGTGATTTATATTCACTCAGAAAATTGTATGACATCCATAGTTGTGGATAGTAACAAGATGGTATGGAAATTACATTATACTGAGAGAATTGTATGAGATCTGTAGATATTCATGAATGTCTCAGTGCAATCATTGACATATATTTGAATGAGGTGGCCATCCTCCTCGACTTTGCCTCAATATATTCCCATAACTGGTCTTGGCCTTCAGTGTTGGGTATGTGTTATATTCTTTGCATGAGTAGCGTATGCGTCGGGCGCGTAGGGGGGGTGCAAGGGGGTGGAGCCCCCCGCGTGGGGGTCCAGGGGCGTTGCCCCCGGAATATTTTTTTTTCCTCGGGAAATGTGTCATGTATTTAGGTGGTTTTTTCGGCACATGGTTTTTGCCAATGATTTTCTATTTCAGGTTAAGGAATTAGGGTTTTGGACTAATCTAGGTCATTGGATTAGGGTTTTGGATGTAGTTGGCTCCTATATGTATATTGTATTGTAAACAATGTAACACAATGAACGAATATAATATATGTTGGTTTTCCAGGTTTGGGTTTCCAGGGGAAAAATCTCTGTGTAATGTTTGTATTTGCCATTGTATCTTTTATGTTCTTTTATGAATATATGTTTACAGTAGACATTGTACAAGGTTAGAATTTATATTCAGTCTGTCTATATTGAATGAAGAAATAATGTATGGCAAGCAGTGTAGATGTTTCTTCAAAGAAAAAGGCGATAAAGTAGGTGTATGGTCAAACACTATCAGGATAGCTTCAATAATGTGCTCATCCTCCCCGAATTTGCCTCAATATATTCCCATAATTGGTCCTGGCCTTCAATCTGTCTTTTCAGGTCTAAGGCTAAATGGCTAGGTAGGTTCTGGGCTTGTCTATAGTGAATGAAGAATTAATGTCTGCCAAGTAGTATAGATGTTTCTTCAAAGCAAAAGGCGATAAAGTAGGTGTATGGCCAAACACTATCAGTTCAGGTCCTCAATGAAACAATATCGTAAGGTTCGGGTCTTAGCTGAAACACTATGTATGGTCTGGTGGTCTGGTCCTCGATCCATCCAACACTCTAGTTTTTGGTCTTCCATCAATCAAACACTATGCTACAGGTTATGGTCCTCAATGACCCACTATGCGTGTCTGGTACTCCATCCAAACAATCCTCCACTAGCGTAAGTATCAGAGGGTGAAAGCAAAAGCAATAGAGTAGTTGGTATCTATCATAGTGTTGTAAGAATAATAAAGTGTTATTATTATAGTTTTATAATAATAAAATATATTAATGAGCAGGTGTCCTTACCATAGTTCAAAAATTCAACACGTAACATTCTTTGTCCACATGGAACCGCTGCCATGGATCCCTTGGGTAGTTTGTCTATTTTTTTTATCATGATCTGCATGGAGGAGGCTTAGGCATGCTCCAGTCTTCGACTCTGACCAGAATGCTTGCAACCTTGACCTCCTTTACAGAGTCTTTTTCAAGTACAAAACCTGCATTGCTATTATAAACATTAGGCATACATTTACAATGCAGCATCAATTTTTCCATACTTACAGAAAATGCTAATCCATCCCAATATATTTTAAAACAACTTAATCCCAGAATTATGGAGATAAAAAGGGCAGGTGCACCCAAACCTATTCTCTGGATGGAATTTCTGCTTTAGGTACAATTCTGGCTTCCTTAAAACACTACGTTCTCATCCTTCACTGAAAAAATTATGATAAAGAATCCTCTTCCTAAAGGTGACAAACTGTACCATTCTTTAATTTCCAATTTTCGAATATCCAGTTTCTAAGAGTTTTTCACCTTCCTTGGGCCCATAAATCGGTAGATAAGTTTCTATAATATATAGATCCTCCATGATTTATTTGGAGTTCCTTTACTTACAGGCATCTTTTAAAGAGATGGTGAAGATCAGAATCACTCTTGCTTCATCAAAAGGCAGGAATTGAGCAATAGGACAATCCATTTATTCCCCATTAAGTCCAGGAAGTGAGCTCGTTGGACATGGAGTGCCAATCGCCAAGATGCAATTGGGTAACCAACAAGAAAATTTACCATGATCTGTGTCAAATTGGAGAACGCCTCCAGGACCAAGAAGACCAGAATTCCTGATAACCCAAGCCAGTTTTGTGTAGTGTCAACCCCAGCTTTCATGGAAGAAGAAAATCCACTTTCAAGACAGACTACATCAAGAACTTGAATCTCCAAAGGTAATTTGGCAACCCTTCTAGAAGAATCAAAGATATTGTCATTATTAAAGTATCAAAATCTACTTAATTGTAAGTCTCTCCTTATCTCATGTTACTCTTATCCAAGTAGGGAGAAGTATTTAGTGATACTAAGAAAGCGAATTAATCTGTGAAAATTGTTGTTCTAGCATTAACCCTTAGAGACGTTGGATACAAATAGTAAAAAGGGTTCTCTTAATTTCGTATGTTTAATTCCTTGTTTGTTGCAGGAAATTTTTGGTGCAGGAACTGACACTAGCGCAACTACAATAGAATGGGTGATGGCAGAACTGGTCCGCAATCCGCAGATAATGAATACACTGACAACAACAAAAGAGAAGTGCCAAGACGACAAGACCTACAACCCTGAACAACTATTCTAGTAAGTGGGAGAGGGGGCCTACAGCTCTCAAATCTTTTAGTTTCCCGGCCATCGGGGAGGAAGGGTAGAAGCATATGGTCATTCCAATCAATTCGTGGGGTGGCTCTATGAGGGAGCCTGCCAATTTTGCAAGCTGCGGTTCGAAAAGAACAAAGATAGATTACACTTTTATTTGAAATATTGTCATTTCATATATTTTTGTCTATCTCAGGCAAGCGGGATTTGGTCGATTTGAGCTTGAGCGGGAACCTCCTGTTCTTCTTCTCCTCATGCTTGTCCCTTTGTCTCTTAATTCTCTAGCTTACTCTGTTGCTTGCTTTGATGTTTCCACGGAGGGAGGTGGAGGTGGAGGTAGGTAGGGCATGGGAAAGAGAAATAGCTAGCGAGTTGGGGTCGGGTGTTTTAGTATTTCCCAGTAGCATAAGCTGAAGCCCCGGGTCGATGAAGGATAGTTGAGAGCAGTACCAATAGCATAAGTTGAATCCCCAGGATCGTCTTTCAGAGGTGACCTCGCATCTCGACTCTAGGAGAACGTAGCGAGGTAGAAAGCAATGTGCAGGGCATGGCAAGGAACTTTGCATGGAGGTAGACAGGTACAAGGCATTGTGCATGGCGGTGGGAGATGGTAGCCAAGTGGAACCGGGTACATATCGTGAAGAGTGGCGGGGAGGCGGTGGGCGTTAATCCCTTTTATTTATTTTTTAAATGAATTTTAAATGGTGAGAATTAAGAAAATATTTTTTCCCTCCACGCGGGTATTTAGTTGGTGAGGGCCAATAGAAAAATGAAGATATAAATATTCGAAAATCATAAAAATAATTTTTAATTTTTCATAAATGAAAATTAATAAAAATAATTTACAACATAGATTAAAATTTATAAAAATTATACAAAATGTAGAACTTAATATTACAAAACGGAATTATTAATAAGCGGTCAACGATAGTTGACTATCGTTGACCACTGCGCCGAATGCTATAGTCCCTGAGCCAAAGGCAGGGACTAATTTGTGACTGAAGAGTTTCCCAATGATGATAGAGGAGTAGAGTGTTGTTATATATATATTCCATCGTTATCTAGTTTTATTTTGAGTTCATAAGGTGGTTTGAGTTTTAATGAAAAGTTACTTTCAGGAGTAGAGTAAACTATAAGATAATTAATCCTAAAATAAATCCTAAGTCTAATTGAAGTATAAGAGAAATGTTAGGAGTTGTTATGAATCCTAAGAGTTAATTTCTTAATTTTTAAAATAAATCTTAAATCTAATCTAACTAAAGTATAAGAGAAGTGTTAGGAGTTGCTATGAATGATTTAAGAGTTGATTTCTTAATTTTTAAAATAAGCTTGATAATTGAGTTAAATTAATGTAATATTGTATTATTTTTATGTTTAAAGTAAATTAATCAATATTAACTACATGTTAATTATATTTCCAAATAATTGGATTGGTCAAAACCACTTTTAAATTATGAGTTTAATAAATATAATAAAGACAAACAAAAAGCAACAAATTTTACTCATTGTTATAACTCAAATATTTATGTTTAAAGTAAATTAATCAATATTAACTACATGTTAATTATATTTCCAAACAATTAAATTGGTCAAAACCACTTTTAAATTATGATTTTTCACCCATCTAATTATACATTATCCAACATTTCCTAGTAGCCTTCATATTGAGAAAAATGATTTTTTTCTTTCTTTTCCATTCATCCTCATATATAATTTTAGTGATAAATAACTAATATTATTCAATGTTTACAAGTAAAATAGTTCATTAAAAACCAAAATTACGACCATATATCTCGAATATGTATATCCCCTCTTAAAATCTATGTTTATCCATAATTTGTTTCAAGTATTTCCCCTTTTGATCGTTCTTCATCATGATCACTATCCAGTGTGATCAGAGCATCTAAATTCATTTGTTTTGGGAACTTAGACATAAAAAGGAAAGTTTCATTAACAATATCATTCGACCATGCATTATTCATGGCGTGCCCATTGCCTTACAAACTCCTTAAGAGTTTTCATGCACCTCTATATGAAGAACATCCATCTATAGCTCACCACAATGGTTGATTGAATGTCTTCAACCAAATGTACCAAAACATGGATTTGAGTATCTATAAAACTAGTAGGAAACTATTTCATAAAAATACAAGAAAAACTACTATTTCATTGATACATCTAGAGATGCTTGTGACATGTATATCTCTGGATGTGATCCAACTAAAGTCAAGATGTGATCCGGATTATTTTCGGCACGAAATGAGAACAAAGATATAATAAAGAAATGTACAGAGATATCTCAGATATCCAATAATATAACATAAATATACCAGATATGCAACCATAAAAATAGAGATACAATAATACACATTTTTTGTTGATGAGCGAAATGTACAAAACTATAGAAATACAAAGTGAAAGACTTGCTAGAATGGTGGCAGCTTATCTCCGAGAAGAAATGTGACAGCTACTCACATTCACAAGAAGATGATTACAATGAGGCTCTAAATTCCTTTTAAACATAAAGAAAATCCAAAACCCTAATCCTGGAAGATGAAAAGCCAACAATTTTGTGGACCCCATTTTGGGTAGTTTGGTGTATCAACTTCCCGAGGGCGTAACTTTGGCATACGATCTCTGTTTGGGGCACATGATAGCTCATTGGAAAGGTATCGTCGAGGAGATTCATTTTTTGGGATCAATCAAAGCCTTTGGCTATCATTGAGGTTCGTAATCCTGAAAAAAAAAATCCATTTAGGACCTCAAAATGGCCCCAGAAGTTTAGGAACCGAAAAACTGCTAAAAATAGTAAATTGCCAGAAGATTGTTTGGAGCCAGTTGGAATAGGTGGGTGCCCACTGATATCCACCTAGATCAATCCTCCTTCCTTAGGAAGCAATGGTATCCATTGCGTTGAGTGTCGGGGGGAGAGGGAAAAGTGTTTGTTGAATCTGCATCTTGATGAGCTGCGTGCCTTGCTCGAGAAGTTTTGTTGCTTATATTGTTGAAGATTGTCACAAACCTATGGCTGGAAGGGCTGGACCTTTTTAACCAGTCTAGATTCATGAGATGACTATGTGCTGAAAGAATCCTTGCACTTTGCTTCAATCTTGTCGACATGTTTCTGTTGGACAACAGGTGCTTGGACTAAGGTTGCAATGGTTGTGGTGTTCTTCTGTTCACCTTTTGAACATACTGTGAAGAAACTGAATTTTGTAGTATGGGATACTACATTGCAGCATTTTTTATGTGGGACGGTAGTTGGAACTACCTCTGATATCCTATAGAGATGACTCCCCAAAGTAACAATGACACTATGGGGTCGAGACTCATAAATAGCATGGCGCTTCCACATATATGGTTAGCCCAAAAGAACATCACAAACATCCAGTGGGGAAACATCACATAATAACTCATCCTTGAAGGGTTGGATGCCATATGACAATCGACATTGTTGGCTGACACAGAGGTCTCGTCCCTGGTGAAGCCACTCAATGTTGTATGGTTGTGAGTATGGTGTTGTCGACAATTCCAACTATTTGATGACCTCTGTTGAGATGAGGTTCTTCTGGTTTCTGCTATCAACAATAAAATGCAATGGGTTCCCCTTCACCCACATATGTCAATGAAAAATGTGCTCCCCCTCTTCCGGATCTCCTGGTTCTTCTGGTTAAATTGTTGTGGTCGTAACAGTAGCAGTGGGGTATGCGTCGATGATCTATGTCTTTCCATTATTTATTGAATCGGATTATGAATCAGGGTTTGACTCCTTGTCCTTGATCTCGGCCACCAATGAATTTTTTGAGTGACATTCATCGATGTTGTGTCAGGGTATTTTGTGGAAATCGCACCACTTTTCAGTGTCCTTATTTGTCTTTATGTTAGCCTTATTTTCCTGTGGCTTGGACTGGTTGTCAGAAGGTTGTTTGTTAGGGCCTTCTTTATCATGCTTTGGTTGTTGCGAATTTTCACACCCGAGATATCATTTGTTCTGGTTCTTAAATTTCTACTCGATTTTAACAGCATATCGATAAACAGCACCCAGTGATGACATGTCCATAAAATCCATTTCAGTTTGGATGTATCCATGTAGAGCCCCATGGTATTTCAGAACCAAATGTCACTCAGAGTCTTTGATACCCATCTTGGTGTGCAAGGTATGGAAGGTATTATGAACTTCAGCATTGATTGTCCTCTCTCTTGCCGCAATGTGGTATATTGGTTGTCATAGTTTCCAACAGAGTAATATTGTTCCTTGACCGCATCCACAAAAAAATCCCAAGTGGGCTCGACCCCATATATTCCAGACTCCTCTATGGAAATTTTCTCCCTGTAAGTTTCCCACCAATGTTTGACATGGGTGAGAGCCTTAAGGAGTGTAAAGGTGATCTTTTCTCTGTCAGAGAAATTATGAACAGAGAAATAACCTTCTAGCATATTTAACCATTTTTCTAGGACATTCACATCTATTTGTCCTTCAAATATGGGAATATCAAAATTAACTTATACCTTGAAAGGAAATGTGCTTCCAAAGTGGTCTCTTGATGAAGACACACATGTTATTATCGGCATGCATTGAAGTATGTGGGGAAAATTCTCCATCATTTCGTCCCTCTGTCGCGTGAGAGCTTGCTCAAGCAACAAATTAATAGAATCTTATGCTTCATCGTTTTTATTTTCTTATACCATGGAGGGTTTCTTGGGCGTGCAAGAGAGATTATCCTCAAGAGAGACAAGCTCAAGACCCAACTTGCTATACTTGGACCTCGTCGGGGACATGCACTAAAAAACGATCAAGAGAATCATGCTCTGATACCACTGATCCAGATTATTTTCGGTACGAAATGAGAGCGGAGATATAATAAAGAAATGTACAGATATATCTCAGATATCCAATAATATAAAAGAAATATATGAGAGATGCAACCATAAACACAAAGATACAGTAATACACAATTTCTATTAATGAGCGAAATGTACAAAACTGTAGAAATACGGAGTGAAAGACTCGTTAGAATGGTGGCATCTTATCTCTAAGAAGAGATGTCATGGCTACTCACATTCGCAAGAACATGATTATAATGAGGTTCTAAAGGCATTTTTAACATAAAGAAAATCCAAAACCATGACCCGAAAAGATGGAAAGCCAACAGTTTTTGTGGACCCCGTTTTGGGTAGTTTGGTGTATCAACTTCCTGGGGGCATAACTTTGGCATACGATCTTCGTTTGGGGTGCACGATAGCTCGTTTGAAAGGAATCGTCGAGGAGATTCATTTTGGGGGCTCAATCAGAGCCTTTGATTATTATTTAGGTGCTTGATACCAAAAAACCTTCATTTAGGCCCTCAAAATGGCCCCGGAAGTTTACGAACCAAAAAAATGCTAAAAAAAGTAAATTGCCAGAAGACTGTTTGGAGCCAGTTGGAATAGGTGGGTGGCCACCAATATCCACCTGGATCAAGATGGCCCTAGTTAGAATATGTTTAATAATTTCATAAAATTCATGGTACTTGATATTTTGACATATACTCATTGAAATAAATTTATTGTCTACAAAATATTAAATAAAGAATCTTACAAATGTGGATAAACTTATGATAACATGATGTAATTATTTTGTGAGACTGCTGCATCCAAGTATAGCCATTGGAGATATTTGTTGAATATATGCATTCTAGAATCGGTTAGATGGTACAAATATTATAAGGGTTGGGGGTAAATTAAGGATCCTGGACTAATTTATATCACAACCACATCAATAATGTGTACCTTTAACAAATTATGGTGATTGTGTGTCTTTAAACCCATCAATTGACCCTCAACTAACCATCAACACTAAATATTTTTTTCTCAATGGATGACCATATCCCTTTGGTGTTTAAATTGTACTAATCACCTTCTTCACAAACACACCACTAATGCATCATAGTAAAACTACAAAGGATCGTTTCCATTTACCTATGAATTCACTACTCTATTGGAAGATCACAATTTGTTGGAAAAAGTTCATATTAAAGTGCATTAATTCTTTGGGGTCTATTGCACATACATCTTCTCATAACAAACCTATGATGTGTTAGAATATAGAAGATGGTGTGCTCGTTTTACCATTGATGATACCTTCGTCACCCAACCATAGGCTGAAGCCTCCCTCCAAGCACCTTAACCTTGACTGAGAATTCCTCCGGAAGCAAACCCTAGGCTAGATAGCCAAACAAAGAGTAGCGCATCAATCCTCAAGGATAGCACATCACAAAAAGTTGATCAAATGTTCCAAACCCTAGCCAAGAGATATTCAATCCAATACTGAAACTAGCTGCTACTGCAGCTACACCTGCACCTGCAACCCTCCTCCAAACTTGTGCACCAGACTGCAACTGCAGTGCGCACCAATTGGGAAACTGCTGCGCAGAACTGGCTCTGTCTGCAACTGCTGATATGCTACAAATGAGAACTGGCGCCCTGTATTTATAGTAATCCTACCAGTTTGTTGGGGCCGACTTCCCCTTCTAGGTATGTGTCTGTTCAGTATATTATTATTAATTCTAGTTGACTTCTTCTCTTGGAGGCTAATAGCCTAATATAAATTATCTTCTTGAGCCGACAAGGCTTCTAGGGTTATTAGCCAACTCATTAGGGTTTCTCTTGCTTCCCGAAGTCTTCTATTCTCGTCAGGTTCACATGTGGGGGTAAATACCTCCCATGGCTACCATAATATTAACACTCCCTCCTAGCTAGAGAGGTATTTACAGGTAATGGACTTGAGCACAAAATATACCATTTACCCGGTAGCATCAATATAGTCATCTAGACTATTTCATGACTAGATCATGAGCATCACCATCATCATCAGTTGCATCATCTCTCGAAACCATACTTCTTTTGAGTAGTTAGATATGATGCTAGATAAGTCACTCTCACCATAAAGTGATACAAGAGGAGTAAAGGCTCTGAACTGTTTTCCTGTCTGGAAAATCTCTGTTCATCATTCATTTGAATGATCATTATCTCCAATAAACTGTTGATAGTCTTCAAGGCAATTAGAACAAGGATAGAATACACCTGTGTCTATTCATAGTAGTACATAACTACAATCCAGTGGTTCACTACCACATCAAGTAACGCATAAGTACTTGATCAACAACGTATGGTTGCGAATGGTGAAACATATTCACCACAGTAGTCCTCATCTACTGTCATATAGTATTCATAACAAACACTTGAGAGCATCTTGCATAGAAACAATGTTATGATAAAAACTGTATCATCTGGGCCAATCTTTCACTCACGTCTGTGAGATCTGAAAGAGTGTCTGCCCTCAATATAGAATATAAACAATAATCATTTGGGCCAATCTTTCACTCACATCTGTGAGATCTGAAAGAATGTCTGCCCTCAATATAAAATATCAACAATAATAATCTAGGCCAATCTTTCATTCACGTTTGTGAGATCTGAAAGAATGTCTACCCTCAATATAGAATATCAACAATGGGCTATCTGCCCATTCTTCTTAACCAAGGAAGAAGGATTATTTCCAATTTCTGAGCCTGGACCATTTCTCACCCTGGGCCATTCCTCCGACACTAAACAAAGTGTAACCTGGAGAGAATGAGTCTGCCCTCGAGAAATTTTTGGACCATTCCTTACCCTGGGCCATTCCTCCGACACTAAACAAAGTGTAACCTGGAGGGAATGAGTCTGCCCTAAGGAATGACTGTCCTGGACTATTCCCCACCCTGGGCCATTCTTCCGACATTAAACCAAAGTGTAACCTAGAGAGAATGAGTCTGCCCTCAAGGAATAACTGTCCCTGATTGTTGAGCCTAGACTATTCCCCACCCTGGGCCATTCTTCCGACACTAAACAAAGTGTAACCTGGAGAGAATGAGTCTGCCCTCAAGGAATAACTGTTCGGACCATTCCCCACCCTCGGCCATTCCTTCGACACTAAACAAAGTGTAATCTGGAGAGAATGAGTCTGCCCTCGAGGAATGTTTGTCCTGCATCAACCTCCAAAATGAACGATTCTTCGAAACTTCTCACAACTGTGAACTTCGAAAGAATGCCCGGCGAGGCAGACCATTCTACTTGACCACTACTCAGAGTGACTGCCAAGAAGAATGATTGTCCCAGACCACTCCCCATAATGGGAAGTCGTTGTCTATGATACATCAGCAATCAGTCTCCCTCCCATATTAGCTATAATGGGAAGTCACTGTTCGTTAGAAATCTCAATCCACTTTCCGAACAGGAAAGCATCTGTCCAATCTGGACTATTTTTCAATTACAAAGATAAATGATATTTTCAATGCTCCCTCCTAACTGGAGAGTTATTTCAATCACAAAAATAAATGTTTGTGTACCTTCTTCTAGCTTGGAGAGTCTTCCCTTCCAGCTAAGAGAGTCATTTCCACGATCTCTAGCTTGAGTATGCAAGTTCTTTCATCTTGAATAGAGGATTTACCAAAATGTATGCTTATCTGCTCATCTTTGGAGATATGTATTGGAGAAATCATTTTCTCCTTTCTAGACTTCATCATTGATAATGTAATGCTTGTACTTTAGTCTGGAACACTATGAAGGCTTCATGTAAATCTGAACAATAGAGTATATCATAGTTGGAGAACTGGAACATATTCATGTGGTACTTCTTCTGTCATCATGAGATCTGATCTTCTGAGTAGTCATCTTGATGTTAAAGGAAATATTTCACCACGCTTCTGTTGTGCATTGGAGGTTCTCCACCATGTTGTCTTCTGCATACAAGAGTATCTTTCTAGTATGGCTCAAAGTCTTGAGATTTCTCTTTATATGTTCTTTATTCAATTTCTCTGGAGAACATTCTTAGCATTCGTCTGATGTAGAATTCTAACTCATGGATGTTGCGGATAATATAATGACTTATATAGAGATAGGTCTGGTGTACTGGAACAATCAATCATCATAGTCTTCTCCCTCCATCCGGGAGAACCTCTGGTTCTGGATCTTGCAATTCTTTCATTCATAGGTTTTCCATACACTGTTCTTCATCACGACTTTCGGTTCTTCTGCTTGATTGCTTTTAGTGAGTTCATATTAGGCTAGTAATCTTGTGATTCTTGATACAATGACTGGTTGTTCTGATTCTTCTTTCTTGGAATATTCATTTTCTTCTTCATGTTTTTCTTTATCTCTTGGGTCCATGGAGTTTCTTATAGATTCCATGCCCCTAGAGATTCCACTTCTTACCTTCATCATCGGTTCACGAATCTAGATGGACAACCAGGAATACTTTAAGGCTTCTTTTCGAAAAGGTCTTCTTATGCGGTTGAGCTGAACATGTACTGTCTTTTCATGGCTACTACCATGGATATATATATTTTCATCATCTTCAATGGATCATAGGATTAGCTCCCTCCCGATCCTTGCTTCATGTATAAGTGCATATAATCTACTCCCTTCGTCTGACTGAGTCCATGCTTCCGTCTCCATCCTTATTGTCTTCTACAATATATAATAGAGTCCACGCTTCCATCTGCAACCTTATTGTCTTCTGCAATATATAATTGGCTCTCTTGTCTAACAGAGTCCACGCTTTCGTCTTGTTGTCTTCTATAGGATGTCATGAGTCTTTTTCCAGTTTCCTTTTGATTGTTGACTTCTTTCTGTCTTTGCTTTTTCCAAGCCTTTTTCAGTCTTATCTTGTAATGTCTTCCACATGATTTGTATTTCATCCTTTCATATGTATTATCTAGTGATATTCATTCTTATCTTCTTGTTCTTCCATAGGTATAGTTCTTCTTGGAACACATTAAGAGATAGATATACAAGATACGTACAAAGATGATGCAAACAAGATATGTACATAAATAAGAAGAATGTTGTTACCTTTTTAGTAGAAGAAGTCTCTTCCATCCTGCTTAGTCTTCTTTGCAGGTTCCTTTTCTTCGGCAATCGATGCTTCGTGTTTCTCCTTCCTTTTCTTTAGCTCGGGACACTGATTCTTGTAGTGAACGTACTTTTGACAGTTGAAGCACTGTATTTCTGAAATGTCTTTTCTTTGTTTTGGCTTCCTTCTTGAATCGAACTTTCTTTTGTCCTTGAAGTTCTTGAATCTTGTTGTGAAGGCTTGATCATCGTACTTCTTTTGAGGTTTTTCTTTTTCATTGATCCTTGATTCTTCTTGAGCACAGCAAGTCCAAAGTTCTTCAAATGTCGGGTACTCCTTCCTTGTGTTCATGCTTGCAACAAATGCATCCCATGTCTTGGGAAGACCATTGAGTACTATGTTCACCAATTCCTTTTCTGAAGTGATCTCTTCAATAACTTGCAATTGATCTCTTAGCTGAGATATCCTTACAAAGTATGATGTTATTCTATCGTCATCATTCATCTTCATGTCATGGAGCTCATTCTTCAGACACATAACTTGTCCAATGTTTCTGACTGAGAAGAGATTCGTTAGGGCATCGTACATCTTCTTCGATGAGTCAAGATGGGATATGTAGGGTATCAAGTGGTCTTTTATGGAATCCACTATGATACTCATGGCATTGATGTCAACGTATTTGAACTTCTCCATAGCTGCAACGTTCTGGGGTTCCTTCTCTTCTCCTTCTTTAAACTCTGGCTTCACGATCTTTCCTTTCACAATATCCAGCACTTTATTCTTAGCAAGGATGAGGTTAATCCTTGTCTTCCATGCTCTGAAGTTAGAGGCTCCATATAGCTTGTTCTCGGACTTCATAGAGTTTATCATGGCTTGCTTGACTTGGTCAAACCCTAGATTTGACCGAAAATCCAAACTTCACGTCTTGGCCTTCTGAGTGTACCAGGAGATGCGTTGGACTAGGGTGCACTGATATTCCAGAGATTAGGTCAATCTCTTCACTTAAGGTGCCTCGACAAGAGGCTTAGGGTTTCTGCAACTGCTTCTGCTGGTAACTCTAGCTGCAGTGCTTTTGGAAACTGCTCCTGCTAGTAACCCTAGCGGCAGTTCCTCAACGAGCTCAATGTCTAGTGGCTATGTTTCCTTCTAGCGTTTTAGGCTGATTGAAGGGCTGTGGGCCCATAACCTGTTAGAATATAGAAGATGGTGTGCTCGTTTTACCATTGACGATACCTTCATCACCCAACCATAGGCCGAAGCCTCCCTTCGAGCACCTTAACCTTGACTGAGAATTCCTCTGAAAGCAAACCCTAGGCTAGATAGCCAAACAAAGAGTAGCGCATCAATCCTCAAGGATAGCGCATCACAAAAAGATGATCAGATGTTCCAAACCCTAGCCAATAGATATTCAAGCCAATACTGAAACTAGTTGTTGTTGCAGCTGCACCTGCAACCCTCCTCCAAACCTACGCACCAGACGACAACTGCAGTGCGCACCAACTGGGAAACTGTTGCATAGAACTGGCTCTGTCTGCAACTGTTGATATGCTACAAATGAGAATTGGCACCCTGTATTTATAGTAATCCTGCCAGTTTGTTGGGGCCGACTTCCCCTTCTGGGTATGTGTCTGTTCAGTATATTATTATTAATTCTGGCCGACTTCTTCTCTTGGAGGCTAATAGCCTAATATAAATTATCTTCTTGAGCCGACAAGGCTTCTAGGGTTATTAGCCAACTCATTAGGGTTTCTCTTGCTTCCCGGAGTCTTCTATTCTCGTCAGGTTCACACGTGGGGGTAAATACCTCCCGTAGCTACCATAATGTTAACATGATGTTTGATTCCATTCTGAGAAGAAATTGTATTAAGATTAGAAGATGGGGAATTATCACTAGTATCCTACAAATCACATATAAGGATATATTAATCACAGAATTAGTCATCAAAAACCTCATGATAAATTCATAAATTTCATTCCTTCCTTTATTAATTTACATACATTTATCCACACACATTGTGTTGAATTATGAGGATATATTCATGGAGTTAGATTTGGTATATGTAGATAATAGTTATAATAAGCATACACTTTAAATATGCATTTTCCATTGAAAGTTAATACGATATTTAGAACCAAATAAAATAATGAATTTATGTCTTAGGTAGAGGAGGAACTAGTAGAGTGCTTCAAAGTGTTAGGGTCCTAACCCGCACATAGGTAGAACAATATATTCGGATGTAATAAAGGTAAATATTAATAAGGCCTTTCAATAAAATAGAATAAGGCGGATGTAAGAAGACCTAATAGAAGCTTCTGCTTCTAGAAGGATCTTCCTTTAGATGCTTCTTTTTAGTATAAATAGGAGTCGAGGGTATGAGAACCCTAGCTTGGAGATTATTGTAATAGAGCTTTGCTCAAATGGATGTTGCCCCCTTGAAGAGGCCCGTGAACATTGCTCTCTGAATCAAAGTGTTATTTATGTTGTTGTTCTTATATCATTTCAGTGTTATTGTGGAGATTATGTTGGTTATATTACTGTTATTCTGCCATTTCTAGCATTTTATTTATGTTCTGCATAATTTTTATATCCGGTATATTACAAGTGGTATCAGAGCACTTTCCTTGGCAGAAATTGTGGGTAAATGTTTTTTTAGGGTAGAGACGTATTCTAGCGTCTTTAAGCCACAGAGATTTGTCATTACGTGCATAAACCCACAATTGAGGGATTCATACACGTAGGAAATACAAGTGGCTCTTAAGAGCACATCTGTTGGCCACCCTTATAACCCCTGTTGGTACCCCTTCGAGTGGTAGCGCATCAGACAACACCTGTGTACGGATCGACCTAGATTTCCTGAAGCCCTCTTTAGATAAACCGATTGGCCGCCTGACTGGTATAGTGTCACCGAGAACAACACTCGAGAAGATACTCTCTAGTACCTGGGTAGTTGAGTAGTACGGCTAAGGGTACGGTCTATCCTCCTTAGTTAGTGCCCTAAGATATTGGGTCGAGTACTACTATTGGACCCCGCACGTATATCAGAGAGCTATAGCACAGGGCAAACCCTTGTATGTAAAACCCTTGAATACCTAACCCTTGGGGACAGAAACATAAACAAATTTAAACAGACAAGATCTATTGTCGCGCGACTGTGTTCGAGTTTCCAAATCACTACACATTTCTTCCTAGTTAATCATTTGGGCATCTCATCACTGCAGTATTCTTCAGACCGAAGTATAACTCCGTAGGTGTAAAAAAAAAAAAAAAATTCTGGAATTTTTTTCACCATTATTTGAGACCTATCCCATTGGCTTCATCTCTTCGCCCTTATCACATTCATACATATCATTTTTCGGAAAAAAATTTGACCCCACCCGCCCCTTTTCAGTTCCCTCATCCTCATGGCCCATACCCGTAGCCAACACTTGGAAGCTCGCTTCAATACCTTGCAATCTAGTCTCACCGAGACCCAACAAGAAGTGAAACACCTCAGTGCCAATGTTGTCGCCATCAATATAACCATGCAGTCCTCAATGGAGGAAATCAAACAAGAACTGACCACCCAGCTTGAATCTATCTTTTTGTCACTCTGCAGCAAGCTTCATATCCCTACATATGACCCTTCCTCTAATGCACCTCTAAAGACTGAAGGTGAACGTTCCTCTCATTCCCATAACTTTCAGCACCATCACTTTCAACATGACCTACGCCTTCCATGGGTGGATGTGACCAAATTTGATGGATCATACCCCACTGGTTGGGTAACCCAAATGGAAAATTATTTCCCTTTATATGGCATTACCAATTATTTGGCCAAACTCCAGGATGGTGTTCTCCATCTAGATCAAGAACGTTGGCAATGGTGGCAATGGAGAAAAACTTTTCGTCAAGGGTATATTGCTTGGACACGCTTTGTGGCAGAGCTTTATGAACACTTTGACACTGACACCAACCATTTGGGTCGTTTGACAAGTTGAAACAATCAGGAACAATGGAAGACTTTATAGCTGCCTTTGAGCGCCTGGATTTTCGAACAAAGGGCATGTCTGATGCTTTTTTCCGAGAGTGTTTTATCAGTGGCCTCAAGGATGATATTTGGGCCCATGTCCTCATGGGTTGGCCTCAGAGTTGGGTGGAGGCTACTAAAAGAGCTAAAGAAGCACAATAGGTTGTATCTTCTCAAAACCGAAAACCCTCCTTTATCCCTCACCCTAAACCAATAAATCCCACTACTCCCTCCGCTCCACTAAAGATCCAAAAATTGACCCGGGCTGAAATGGTTGAACGCCAACTCAAAGGCCTTTGTTATAACTGTGATGACAAATATTTCCCGGGCCACAAGTGTAAATAAAAAAATATTTTTATGGCCATCTCTGAGGATATCTCGGAAGAGGATGTAGAAAATCCCTTTGTGTCTGAGTCACCTGAATCCACTCACATAACCCCTCCCTCAGACCCTCCCGAAGTAGAACCAGTCATTTCCCTCAATGCTCTCACTGGCTTCTCCGCTCTCCAGACCCTCAAGTTAATTGGTTACATCAAGCATCAGAAGGTCATCATTTTGGTTGATAGTGGCAGCACCCGTAATTTTATTCATCATCGCATTGCCCAAGAAACTCATTGCTACATCCTTGCCATCAATAATTTCCAAATCATGATTGTCAATGGTGGTTCCATGAAATGTGGAGGGCATTGTGAAAATGTGTGTCTCCAAATTGGTGACTACCACCTGAAATCCCATATGTTTTCTATCGACATGGGAGGTTGTGACATTGTGCTGGGTGCAGATTGGCTAAGGAATTTGGGTCCCATTCTCATGGATTTTAAAGACTTAACCATACAATTCGACCAGGAGGGCCACCAATATAAGTTCCAAGGCATCACCACTGGTTCACCGGAGATCATTAGTTCCCATCGTCTGGAAAAGCTGCTCAAAAAAGGTCATTCTGGTGTTATCGCCCAACTCCATGCCATACAAGCAACATAGACACCCTCAGTCCTGCAAGACCTCCAAGCCATCCTTTCTAAACATCAATTAGTCTTTTCCACTCCCCAAGGACTCCCTCCTTCCTGTAGTGTTCATGATCATTCCATTCTCCTTGTACCCAGAAGCCTTCCTCCCAATATCCTTTTGTATCATCACCCCTTTTCCCAAAAAAATGAAATTGAGAAAATGGTCCAAGAACTCCTTAATGCAGGCGTTATCTGCCATAGTACGAGCCCCTACTCTTCTCCTATGTTCATGGTCCTGAAGAAAGAAGCTTCTTGGCTAATGTGTCCTGACTTCCGTGCCCTCAACAAACTTACCATCAAAGACAAATTCCCCATTCCTGTCATTGATGACTTCCTGGATGAATTAAGTGGCGCCCAATTCTTCACTAAACTTGATCTTCGTTCAGGCTACCACCAGATACGTATGAAAGAGGTAGACATTCCCAAGACTTCCTTTAGAACTCATGAGGGCCACTATGAGTTTTTGGTCATGCCCTTTGGCTTGTGTAATTCCCCCTCCACCTTCCAAAGCCTCATGAATCATGTATTCCGTCCTTTTCTCCGCCATTTTGTCTTAGTTTTCTTTGATGATATCCTCATCTATAGAAAAACCTAGACATACCATATTTCTCATGTGGATCAAGTTCTCCATCTACTCTATCAGCACCAACTTTTCCTGAAATAGTCTAAATGTGCTTTTGGCACCTCAGAAGTAGAATACTTGGGTCATCTGGTTGGCAAAGATGGCGTTAGGGTGGATCCTAAAAAGATTGAAGCTATGCAAGACTGGCCTCACCCAAAGACTCTTAAGAGCTTGCATGGCTTTCTAGGCTTAACAGGGTATTATCACAAGTTTGTTAAGAATTATGGGAAGATTGCAACACCTCTCACTGCTCTTCTCAAAAAGAACTCTTTCACTTGGACTCCAGCCACAACTCAAGATTTTCAAACCTTGAAGATGTCCATGTGCACCACTCCAATCCTCGCCCTTCCCGATTTCACAAAGACCTTTGTGTTGGAATGTGATGCCTCAAGGAAAGGAATTGGTGTTGTCCTTATGCAAGAGGGTCGACCTTTGGCCTTTACCAACAAGCAACTATCTGAAAGAAATCTGAGAAAATCCATCTATGAAAATGAAATGTTAGCTATTCTGCATGTCGTTGATCTGTGGCGCCCTTATCTATTGGGGAAACGTTTCCAAATTAAGACAGACCATCAAAGCCTTAAGTATTTTCTGGAACAACACATTTCCTCCCCAGAACTACAAAAATGGGTGACTAAACTCTTTGGATATGATTATGAGATCATTTACAAGAAAGGAAAAGACAAAGTGGTTGCGGATGCACTATCCTGAAAATATGAAGATGAAGGATCCCTTTTTTCTCTTTCATTCATTGTACCAGATTGGCTCCAAGCCGTTTGCCAAGAATGACTACAAGATCCCAAAAGTTCGCAGTTGATCCACCAATTTCAGTCCAATGCTCCAGCTTCCCCAAGGTACTCTTGGATCCATGAGGAACTTCGATACAAAGGCCGTTTGTATTTAAGTAAACAATCAAATCTTAAATCCACAGTACTTTTTGAGCTTCATGCTACACCCACAGCAGGGCACTTCGGGTTCACCAAAACCTATGACAGGGTCAAACATTCCTTTTTCTGGGATGGTATGAAATAGGACATTCATAATTTTGTAGCTGAATGTGATGTGTGTCAATGCAACAAGGGAGAAACAATCAAATCTCTGGGCACACTACAACCGCTCTCGATTCCACCTGCTATTTGGAAGTATATCTCTATGGATTTTATTACCGACTTACCCAAATCGGGAAATAAATCCATCATCATGGTGGTTGTTGATCACCTTTCCAAGTATGCTCATTTTTGCGCCCTTCAACACCCATTTACATCATCCACGGTGGCTCAAATCTTGATGGATCAGGTCTTAAATCTTCATGGCATGCCACACTCTATTATTTCTGATCGCGACCCAACTTTCACAAGCAATTTTTGGCAAGAACTATTCAAGATACAAGGCACCGAATTGCATCTCATCACAGCTTATCATCCCCAGACTGATGGCCAAACGAAATTTGTCAACAAGTGTTTGGAAACATATTTGAGGTGTTTTTCCTCGGAAAATCAAAATCAGTGGGCTCAATGGTTACCCCTAGATGAATGGTGGTACAACACTTCATACCATACAACTACACGCATGACTCCTTTTGAAGTAGTATATGGATAGAAGCCACCTTCAGTTCTCTCATACTTACCGGGTGCCTCGAAGGTCCAAGCGGTTGACCTAACACTTACAGGTCGAGAAGCTATTCTCCGTACCCTCAAAGATAATTTGGTCATGGAACAGAATCTCATGAAGCAACAAGAAGATCAAGGTCACTCTGAACGTCAATTTGCAGAAGGGGATTAGGTGTTTCTTCGACTGCAACCTTACAAGCAAACTTCCCTCAAGGCCTTGCATTGTCAGAAGCTAGCGCCCAAATTTTATGGTCCTTATACCATTCTCAAGCATGTGGGACAAGTAGCCTATCAGTTAGATTTTCCCAGCCATTCGAAGCTACATCCTGTTTTTCATTTTTCAAGCTTAAAGAAGGTGATTGGAGCTAAGTGCCAAATTCAAACTAACCTTCCAGAGTTAGCTAAAGAAGGATCCATTTGGCTACAGCCAGAAGCAGTTTTGGACCAGCATGAGCGTCGCCTACGTCAGAGAACCATCAAGGAAGTGCTAGTACAGTGGAAAGATACAACTCCAGCAGATGCCACTTGGGAACTAGCTACCATTCTGCAACAATTTCCTCATCTCAAGCCTTGAGGACAAGGTTGTTTTTAAGGGGGCGGACATGTTAGGGTCCTAACCCGCACATAGTTAGAACAATATATTCGGATGTAATAAAGGTCAATATTAATAAGGCCTTTCAATAAAATAGAATAAGGCGGATGTAAGAACACCTAATAGAAGCTTTCACTTCTAGAAGGACCTTCCTCTAGATGCTTCTTTTTAATATAAATAGGAGTCGAGGGTATGAGAACCCTAGCTTGGAGATTATTGTAATAGAGTGCTACTCGACTGGAGGTTGCCCCCTCGAAGAGGCTCGTGAACATTTCTCTCTGAATCAAAGTGTTATTTATGTTGTTGTTCCTATATCATTTCGGTGTTATTGTGGATATTATGTTGGTTATATTACTGTTATTCTGTCATTTCTAGAATTTTATTTATGTTCTACATACTTTTTATATCCAGTATATTACACAAAGCTCATACTATAGGAGAAACCACTTTTTTCCCAAAGAAAATTCACTCAGAAATTTATATTAATAATTTTTCTTTTCCTTTTGCAGATACATATCTTTCCAAATCTCGATCTATCGGAACATAAAATCTCTACTATAAACATAGTAAGCTCTGATCGCCCCAACTACCGGACAAAAACGAAAACTATTGTACCTACTACACTCGATAACAGTAAAATACTGAAAATTCTGTGAATACTTATCAATGATCGCTTTCCATACTAAGACTAACAGTCTCTTACAAAAGCTGAGAAGCACAATTACTTAGAATATGTTCCAATGATTTAAAGGCCCCTCTATTACTCCATCCCAAATAAAAAAGGTAAGTCTTCCTTTCAGAGAGTCTAGGGCCCGCTTTGACAGTTTGTCCACCTCCTCGTCGGATTCCCTAAAAATATGATGAAAGTTGAGATTTTGGAAAGCTGACTACAACTCTCGAACTCTAATATTCCACCCTTTTATGTTGATTGCTTGTAGATTCCCATCCTTCCTAAGCCAATCAATTATTGCTTTGGAGTCCCCCAAAATCTGTAGTTGTTGAATTCCCAAGTGGTTTGCAAGCAGGAGGGAATCCCACGCCCCCAATAATTCGGCCTGTGTGTTTGTCCCGACACCACAGTTGATATACCATCTGTAATCATGCGAGTTTAAGCACTTCAAAGTGCCTCCTGTCTCGCACATAGTCCCCCCTACCACTGCTGCCCCATCGAAAAAATCCACATCAAAACCCAAAAGTCTATTGAACTTTTTTATCCTTAATACCTGAGACTTATTATCTCTTTTCTTTTTTCTAATAGCAGCAATAGTCTTCAAAGCAACCGCTAGGAGAAACCACTTGATGTCGAATAAGACCTCGTATATATCATCTCCATATCAAACAATATAAATCCAATACATATTAGTAGACAACAAAAATCTCTTAATAAAAATATGTGAATTTTTTCTCAATAAGACATTTATGAAATTTAGGTTATTGTTAAATACACTTATCAATCCATAAACAAAATTAGACGGAGATGAAGAATTTAATGAACCCACCACTATTTTTACAATTTTGAAACAACATTGAAAACTATTTAATTAAAATAATAAAATAAATAACTATTATTAATTAATAATTACTATTATAATGAGTAATGAGTAAAAATTATTCTAATTTATAGTTACAAACAATTATTGTAATTAATCAAGATTAATGATTATATTATTACAATATTTAGGTGTTGGGGGTTAAATGGGTGAGGGTTTACAACATTGAGGGGTCATATATTATAAGTGTTAGGGATTAAAGTGGTTATGGGTGTCAAGGGTTAGATGTTCATGGTGATAGGTATTATGGGTGGGCTATAGGGTTAAGGGTTTTAACTTTAAAGGGGCTATGATGGGTTAGATGTTCATGGTGATAGGGATTATGGGTGGGCTATAGGGTTAAGGGTTTTAACTGTAAAGGGGCTATGATGGGTTAGATGTTCATGGTGATAGGGATTATGGGTGGGCTATAGGGTTAAGGGTTTTAACTTTAAAGGGGCTATGATGGTTAAGGTTGTGAGTTAAATGGGTTGGGTGCTGTAAGGTTTAGTGGTAATAAACGTATATGAGTTAATTTTATGTTTATGTGCTAGGCATCAAGGCTTGTATAAGTTAAAGAGGAGAATATTTATAGTTGTTGGGAGTCGGGGATTATAGAGGTGAGGGGTGACATGGGTTTTAGGGTTAGGCTAGGTAATATGGATTGTGGGAGTTATGGGTTAGGGTTAGGTGTTATATGGGTTATGTGATATAAGGGTAATTGGGGTTAGGGACTATATTTATTAGGGGGGTATGAACTTAAGGTCTAGGTCTCAAAGGAATATTATCAAATTCATAATTTTACCAAGTATCAGTTCCAAATTTTGGTTCTAACTATAGTCAACTAAATGTTTTAAAAGAAATTTGTTAGGTATATATGTCTAAAAATAAAGCCTCCAACAGAAAATAGGTGGTGGCAATGTGAGTGCTCAGGGGATAAACAATGTGGTTTTCAAGTGTGTTTCTAATGGTGACAAGATATGGTTTTGGGTACAAGTTTCTTGATGGAAGAAAAAAATAAAAAGCACATTCCCAAGACACATTAAGAAAGAACAAGCAATTTGTGAGAGTTGTTGCCTTCCAAATGTCTCAAATGGTGGTGATGAAATCCACCAACACAAGTGAAGGTATGAATGAGAACTTATAGTAAGTTACACCCAAGGTTGTGAAATCCAAGGGAGCTCTCATTATCTATCTCAAGTGTCCTAGCAATTCCATGAGTAAGACACTTGGAGATAACCTATGATTGGCCACTAGGATGCCTCTTTTAAGTTTGTGCACAAGGGCTAACAACATCCTAGGTCAAGAAACACAGATTTGAATGAATTATGAGATTCATGAAAATTAATCAATCCAACCTAAGAAAAATATGGTGCATCCCTTGTACTCGTAAAACACACTCACTAGAAAGGAATTTCAAGCTCCATAGGACAACCTCTATGTTTCAATGTGAAACATCCATGGAGTGTTATGTGAATGCCTAATTCCAAGATCCTAACCTAGACTAGAATTTGTTATACTTCCTCGAGTGAGGATTTAGTTAGGTATATTAATGAGTTAATTTTAAAATTTAAGGCTTGGCATCATGAACCAAGCATGTTGTCTTTTAATAAGTGTAGAAGGAGGTAGGATATGAAGGTAATGAAACAACATTTGCACTCCAATAATAATTAGTATAAATGATATTAAAAAAATTGTATTATGGAGGTAAATTAGGTCTAGCTTGTGTGGTTGGGGGGGATGACCATTATCCTCCCCACCTAGGTTCAATTCCCATAAGTGACATATTGAGCTCTTAATGAGTATATTGTTGCAATGGACTTGAGCCCTATGTTGACAAAGCCTTGAGATTTTATGGAATTTGGTTTACCCTGAGTACCATCCTTGGAATGAGGGGAAGTATCTGGTGGGTTTCCCTAGGATATGTGTTTCATGGGAAATAATATGTATCATAATAAATAAATAATAATAATAATTCTTCCATGGAAAAAAATGTATTTTTCATTTGAGTTGAAAGAAAAGATACATTTTTCATATGCTTGGAGAATTTAGAGAGAGGTATTATGATCCTCATCTCAATCGTAACAAAATACAATCCTTTCAATGGATTTTCATAGATTGTCTACAGACCAAAAAAAATTCTTGAATATTGTCTCTTATCAAAAAAGTCCTGGAAATTGTTTTACAAAAAACCAAAACTAGGCATTGAATATAAAATATATCTTGTGTACTATCCATCTTTTCTCGATATATCAAGAAAAAACCATAGTAGATAATAGCCTAGGGAAAAACAAATTTAGGCATTCCTCTTTCCTCATAGCTATGTTAGTAGAAAACCATAGCAGTGTACTTGAGCTGGAGCAATCACAAACTTGATCATGGAGCTTGTTCATTAATATTGTGATCCTCATCAAAAGGTTGGTTGCATATGGATTCATTATATAGAGGTGTTTAATTGGTGTTCCTAAAGAGTAACACCATTGTTGATTTTGATCCAAATTCATATACCTTCAACCAGTTGTAACCCTTTATTTGATAGGAGGTATGCTTCCCTATTAATCTCTTTGTAGACATATTCAAAGTAAACTGAGTTAAATATAGATAGGGAGGCTTTAAATTCATTGAATATAGGTTCAATACCAAGTTTTTTTGTTTTTTTAACATAAACTGAACTAAAATTATATTAAAAGGGGTTGTGCCTGAGCGAGAAACGATCAAACAATCTACATAGAAGGGCATAAAGCCTGAAATTTCTTAAAACTAGTACAGAGACAACAAAATGTATCATCCTTACAGGACATTGCCCAAGGTCTTCAAGACTGATAACATCTTTGTAGAATTGTCCTAAGCACTACAAAATTTTGAAAAACATAGACTAGATGTTAGAAGTAGAATCTTGAACATCAGAGGCCCTTGAGAGATGTTGGGGCCCCTCTTTTTTGTCCATTGGAGTCATTCCATGGTCCTAGTTCCCTGTATCATTTACATCATCAACATCAAGAGGAGAGAGTCTATCGGGGTTGACAGAGTCTGAAACTGAACGTTACGAGAGGGCCTAAAATCTAATTTGTTGTATGATGGATTCCATATCATCCATCCGGTGGGAAAGAGAAATTAATTATGCCTCAAACACACCAAAATTTTCCTCCATTCTTCAAGTTAAGCCAACCATAATTTCCTCAAATTCCATGAATTTGGTCATTAAATGACGGAGGGCCAAATTATTATCCTGGGAAAATTACTCATGGAATCCAAGTATCTTTTTGAAATCCTTCATAGAGGGTTCCATTGAAAGTCCCTGTGACCAAACCCTGAAACTGCTCTGGTCGATAGTAAAATTCCCACCAGTAGCATGAAATGCAACATAGAACAAGATGAAATGATATGGGAGGATGCATAAAAGGGAAAGAGTGACACCACAACCATAACTTGAGAGACGAATAGATATACCAAGGGTTGTTTCCAACAATGACCCTAGCCTGAAACCCCAAGCTCAATTCCCGTGGGAGGAATATCGGCTGCAACGCACACGAACTAAATCTTCTTCCCAAACCAAAGGAAATCTCATGCTGCTAAATAGGAAATTGATCCATCAATCATTCCTAAATTCCTCCAAAAGAGCCAAGACCGCTCACACTAGATTGAATGCTCACACACTCCCAATTACTCCTTGCACATATGATAAATCCCTGAAGTGCAAGGAGGAGGGCACACATGGCAGGGACTCAAATCATCTTGTCAAATCTCATCATCAATGAGGGGTTAAGCGATGGAGGAAACCCCCCTTTCTCCATTATCATTTATTTCCCCATTTGGAAATCTAGAGCCAACATTAGCCCAATATTCGACTAGGAGGTTGAGGCACCTCTTAATATGAAAGAGTTTGAGCTCCCCAAAACTATCACTTAGAGAGATGATTTGGTGGAGAATGTCATTGAGGTGATTGTTCTTCGTGGGATTCCTTTTGATTATGACTTTGACAATCATCATAGAGTTGTCAAAGATTGTGATATGAAAGATATTACGCTCTTTTGCTAATTTCAAACCTGCATATAGAGCATATGCTTCAACAATAATGTTTGGTGTAGTCCCTAAACCCCAAGCATAAGAGGCTATTGGATTTCCTCTAGGATCAAGGAGACTTCCACCCACACCTATCACCCCAATACCAAGTTTTGTATTATTTGTTTACCTATCATCCAATTGATAACAATCAATCAGTCACCAAACACCTAAAATTTTGGAATTCCCTTTTGTGCTACCAGTTTTAGGAGAATTTTTAAAGAAATAAGTTTAAAAAAATTGGTGTATCATTGCCCTTGTTGGGTATGTGTTATATTATTTGCATGACTAGTAGTAGTGTCTGCTACGTTGCTCCGGGCACTTAGGGAGGTTTGAGGGGAGGGCGCTAAGCCCCCCCTTCAGGGGTTTGGGGGCAGCACCCTCGAGAAAAAAAAATCCTTGAGAAAAGTGTTGCATTTTTGCCTCGTTTTTTCGTGTCTCCTCAGTTTTTGTGTCCATTGTTGGGCGGTTTTTTGGCACATGGTTTTTGTCGATGATTTTCTATTTTCGTTTAAGGAATTAGGGTTGTTGACTAATCCAGGTCATTGGGTTAGGGTTTGGGATGTTGTTGGCTCCTATATGTATATTTTATTGTAAACAATGTATCACTATGAATAAATATAAAATATGTTGGTTTTCCTGGTTTGGGTTTTCAAGGGAAAATCTATGTCTAATGTGTGTATTTTCCATTGTATATTTTTTGTTCTTTTCTTGAAAATATGTTTGTTGTAAAATATTGTACAAGGTTAAAATCTACAACCCTAATTTGCCCTTGAATCTAATGTTGTGTGTGTCACTTAAATGTATAATACCACCAACTCCACTCTTTTTAGGGTTACCTTGACTAGCTCCATCAAAATACCCCCAAGCTTCAGTTTTGTGTATTGGAGTATGGGCTGATTATCTTTGCACAAAGAATTTTCTTCCATATTTGAAACTAAAATATACACATTTTTCTTGAGAAACACATTGTAAAGGGGGAATATATATGTACTCAAAGACTCTATTATTCCAAGTGTTGACGTCCTTATACACACTTGCAAACGTGGACTAATTCCAATCCACTTAGTGTGTCCTTGGAGGCACAATGCCTAAGTTCAATCCCACTGTCATCTCGACTTGAACTTCTTTCATCTAGGCTTACTCCTAGGGAATCCAAGGGGGGTAGACCCTAGTTACTATGTGAGTTAAAAATATTAATTCTAGGAGTTGATTTTAATTAGTTAAATGTTTGGGGAATCTATCTTATAGAGAGGCAAACAATGCAAAGTGTAAAATTTAATGAAAGGTGAGTCATTTTCCTAAGACAACTAAAAATAGTGCCTAAGGTTGGGCAAGGGGTCAATTAAAGTTAAAGAGTTTAGAAATCAAACTTTATAAGGATTACAACTAAATACAAAGAATTGAATTAGATACAAGAAAGAACTACTTTGCAATATTTACAATTAGAACTAGATACAAATAAATGAAATAAACAACTATCTACAAAGTTAAAATGTAAAGAATAACTAAGAGATACAATAAGATACAAAGATACAATTAAGGACAAAACAAAATAACAATGAATTAACTTGAAACTAACTTGAAGTGCTTGAATGTGCAGGTAAAACAAAGATTGCTCAAAGGGAAAAATCACCACAACACATCAAGCCAACAAACCCAAACAATAGAGTGCCTCCAGAAGATGCACAACTCTAAGGGGTTGTTTCAATGACATGCACAACAACAAACCCAAACAATGAAGTTGCCTCCAAAGGATGTGCAACTTCAAGGGGTTAAGCCAATAAAGCAAAACACAACTCAAAAATTAAATGACAATGCTCAAAAGAAAGCCTCCAGGGGCAAGTGTGCAACTCTTATGTTCACTTAGTTAACATCCACAAAAAGCTGAAATAAACTTGCATGTAAAGTAAATGAAAGTGCTTGCACAAGAAATGAAAAGTACTTGAAAACTAAAGAACTTGAAAAGTGAAGTACTTGAAATGAAAATTGCAAGAAGTAAAATTGCTTGGAAAATTAAATTGCAAGAAATAAAGTACTTGAATGTAAAATAACTTTGAAATAACAAAGTACTTGAAAAGAAAGCTTGAAATGAATTGAAATAGACAAGTAAGCAAGTAAATTGTTATTCCTTTATGGACTTAAGCAAACATCATGTGATTACTTCTAAGATATAAATATTTTAAACCATTAAGCATGTAAACGTAGAAGCAATAACCATAATATTAACATAGCCTTACGATATAGGATGGTTGGCTTGGCCAAACACTCTCCTAGTTGTAGGCAAACATGTAAATGAAATAGAAATATAACTTAAAAAACAAACTAAACTAAGCAACCACAACAAATGCACAAGATGGAGGACAAGGCCTTCTGGTTTTGTGCACAAGTGGGTGATGAAATAAAATGCTTGAAATGAAAACTTGGAAATAAAAATCCTAGCCACACAACCTTGGCCTAATGACAAGTGGGGAAAACAATGTAAAAATAAATGCTAAAAATAAAATCTAAGTCCCTAGCCTTAAGTTATAGGATGGTTGGCTTTGCCAAACTCTTTCCTAGATGTAGGCAAAAAAGAAAATAAAACGCAAACAATTTACAATGATTTGAGAAATGCAAGCCCTTGGGACTCCCTTGGGCTTGCTTACAATGAGAAATGAAGGAGAAAGAAGTGGGTACTTGTTACCCAAACTTGGGAGGTTGATCTCTTGCTTGTAGAGGCCCCAAATGGCCTTTTGACCACCTCTTTGGTCACCAACCTGCAAAAAAACAGCAAGTAAAAGCTTGTTGAAAATACTGCACAAGTGACACAAACTTAAGAAAAATTGTGTTAGTAACACAAAAATTTTCTGCAGAAAATTACAGCAAAGAAATGTGATTAAAAAAGAGCTATTCTAAGTGTTAGAATGCCCAAAAATGAAAGGAAAGTGACAGAAATAAATTGCAGAAAATTATGGAGGTGAAAATGGTTGAAACAAACTAATTTCCAGATCTGAAAATAATTCTTCCAACACTAGAAATGACCTACAAATAATGTGAGCAAGCTACAAGATAGAGCAAAGGAGTGAGTAGATATGTTAGAAATAACAAAATACTTTGCTAATCTAAAACCTACTCATCTAGATCTGCAATAAAACTATTGCAAATCTACCCAAGCAAAAGACTTTGTGTGGGATCTCTATTCTAAACTAGTAAACAATACATACACAAAAATACCACAACAAATCACCTACAATGGATGATGTACCAAGAATACTCTCCACACACCATAGGCCTCCAAATATTTCTTCTTTTAATTAAAGTAGTGTTAATGTTTAAGCCATTATTATAGTTCTTTGCATTTCAATAGATAAGAGCAACATGAGACAAGATCACTGAGAAATACACAATCATAAGAGAGACAACATTTATCCTGGGAAACCCTCTAGGGGAAGAAAACCCAGCAAAACTTCCTTATTATAGATAGCCAATACAATGCCAAGAGATAACTTAAACTAATGCAGAAGATCCTCTCCCAAAAGATTCGCCACTCTCTCTCCTTCTTCTCCAATTGCAGTTCCGAAACTTGTCTCTCAATGAGCAAGTGAGGTGTGTGTCTAAGTGAGGCGCTAGCCTCCTCATTTATACAAATCTAGCATGTGTGAAGTGTCTCTTCACTGGAAGGGCCAACTTCTCAAATTGGGTGGTTATAACCACATTTATTATATTTCAGGGCCTCTTGATATATTTTGGGGCCGACTTCTTCTTTTGCCTTTTACAATTACATTATGACCAATCCACAAAAGGGGATTTGGTTCTTATACAATAGCCGACATGATCAATCCACAATGGGGATTGATCCAATGAATAATATATCAAATAATAATAAGAATACACTTTGCAGTTACATTATTTTAACACTCCCCCTTAACAAGAAGGGTATTCTTCAACAGCACCATGTAAGAGAGAGAGGACAACATCATCAATAGAATCAAGTGGGTGAGAGGACAACATCATCAATATCATCTTGGAACACTGACAAGCGTATCTATAAATCATCGGAAGTTTTCTTCATCGGCAACATCGTCATTCTCAAAGGAATTCAATCATCATCTGCATCAATATGTATTAGTATAAAACTGATACATCATCATCATCACAGCACGAGGCTATCTCATCATAATACATGACTGGCTTTACATCACAGCTGTCAAGCTAGAAGCTCAGTACTCGTCTTGCTTTAAATCACAACAATCAAGCTGGAAGAAAGATACTAGACTGGCTTTGCGTCATAGTTTCTCAAGATGGAAGCACAGTACTAGTCTCATCTCAACGTCTTGCTTTACATCACAGCACTTAAGCTAGAAGCAAGATACTAGATTGGCTTTACATCACAGCTGTCAAGCCGAAAGCACAGTACTAGTCTCATCACATCATCTTGCTTTACGTCATAGCACTTAAGTTGGAAGCAAGATACTAGACTGGCTTTACGTCACAGCTGTCAAAGCCAGAAGAACAATACTAGTCTCATCTCATTGTCTTGCTTTACGTCACAGCAATAAAGATGGAAGCAAGATACTCGTCCTGCTTTACATCATAGCAATCAAGCTGGAAGTAGGATACTATACTAGCTTTACGTCACAACTGTCAAGCTGGAAGAACAGTTCTAGTCTCATCACATCATCTTGCTTTACGTCACAGTAATGAGGCTGGAAGCAAGAGATGTCTCATCACAACAACTACTCCCCCTTTCGAGGAAGGTCCTTTCGGACTATACCAATCTTATCTCAAAATTCCTCAAACTTTACACGAGATAGAGACTTGGTCAACACATCAGCAACCTATTCATCCATGCTAATGTACTGGAGCTTTAAGGCTCCTCTCTACACCATGTCACGGATGTAATGATATCGGATCTCTATGTGCTTCGACCTGTCATGGAATACATGATTCTTTGTTATCTTTATGCAGCTCTGGTTGTCACATAGGATCATGGTTTCTTCCATCTCTAGGTCAAATAGACCAGTCAGCAACTTTCGAAGCCATATAGCTTCGCAGTTGGAAAAACATGCAGCAATGTATTATGTTTCCACTATGCTGAGAGAAATGTTGTATTGCTTCCTACTCTACCACGAGATCATGGCTGATCCCAAACTAAAAACAATATCCTGAAGTGATTTTCCTATCAGAAACACTTCCTGCTCAATCTGCATCAGTATATCCACTCAATGTGAAATCATGATCTCCATCATAGCTAAGACCACAATCTATTGTACCCTTAAGGAACCTCATCACATGTTTTGCAGCCACTAGGTGAACATGTCTGGGTTATACCAGAAACTGACTCAAGGTGTTCACGGAAAAACAAATGTATGGTCTGGTGTTCGTTAGGTACATCAGCGATCCAATAATCTATCTGTACAGCATGGCATCAATCAATTCAGATGAAGTGTCGACCAGCAGCTTCAGCTTCGCTTCCATGGGTGTATTCATGGACTTTCATTCCAACATGTCGAATCTCTTCAGGATTTTGACTGCATACTTCCCTTGGTTAAGGAAGATCCTCTCTGGACTCTGCCATACCTCGAGACCTAGGAAATAATGCATTAGGTCAAGGTCTTTCATTTCAAATTCTGAGGCAAGTCTCTTATTACATTCAGTGATGAGCTTTTCTTCTCAGGTTAAGAATAAGTCATCCACATATAGCAGTAATATTACCAGCTCATCGTTCATGACCTTGAAGTAGAGGTTAGAATTTGCTTTACTCTTGGTAAAGCCCAAGCTCGTCATAAATCTGTATATTCAGCCATACAAGGCTCTAGGAGCTTGATTCAATCCGTACAATGCTTTCTTCAACCTGCAGACATGAGACTTCTTGTCTTCAACTTCAAATCCTTGAGGTTCCTCTATATACACTTCCTCTTCGATGACACCATTTAGGAAAGTTGTCTTCACATCCATCTGGTGTAACTTCCACTTCATCTTAGCTGCAAGAGCTATGATGGTTATGATCGAAGTGTATCTAGACACAAGAGTGAATGTCTCTTCATAGTCAATGCCTTCTTTTTGAAAAAATCCACGAGCTACAAATCTTTCTTTATATTTCTCAATACTTCCATCAGCAACATGTTTTATTTTGAAGATCCATTTGGAGGATACCACATCTTTACTCTTTGATCTGGGAACTATTTCCCATACTTCCTTCTTTATTATGGATTGGTATTCCTCTATCATGGCATCTGCCCATTCTTTTCTCTGAATGGCTTCTTCAAAGCAGGTAGGCTCCTCCTCTAGAAGATCACACATCAAAGCCGTATAACTGGAGAATGGCTTTGGTCTTTTCACTTGTCTCATAGTTCCTTCGGGAACACCATACTTCTCTCCATCTTGAATAAGCTCTATAGCCCAAGCTAGCTTCCTTTTATGGAGGATCGTCATCTGAGGAGGTTCTTGAACTTCTGATATATCATGGTCTTCTAGAATTTCCTCATCAGGGGAAGTTACGACTTCCCTCACTGGTTCTGTGGCTCTGGGAACCTCCCTCACTGCAGTTCTGGGGATTACGGGTTCCTCTTCATATACTTCTTCAAGTTGGCATCTTCTTGATTTCTTGAGCGCTTCATCTTCATCAAAGGTCACATCCTTGTCGATCTCAATGTGACGGTGATTTCAATGTGACGGTGACCTGGTATATAGATTCTGAAGGTCTTGGAGACCTCACAGTATCCCACAAATATTCCCTTCTTTCCTAAAGGTTCCAGCTTGTTTCTCTTCTCTTTCGGTATATGAATAAATATTGGGCAGCCAAATATTTTGAGATGGCTTACCTCTGGCTTCTTTCCAGTGAACATCTCTTCTGGGGTTTTGAGCCCAAGTGCACTATGGGACAATCGGTTCTACACATATACAGCTGCCATTGCTTCTTCTGCCCATAAGCACATAGGAAGATCTTGATCATGGATCATAGTCTTCAAAGCTTCCATTATCGTTCTGTTCTTTCGTTCAACTACACCATTTTCTTGGGGATTATAGGGAGTAGTGAGTTCCCTCTTGATCCCAACATCTTTGCAGAAGTTCACAAACTCTTTTGAGGTATATTCTCCTCCATTATATGACCTGAGTATCTTAATCTTTCTTTTAGAAAGATTCTCTATCAAGGCTTTGAATTCCTTGAACTTGTTGAACACTTCATCTTTAGATTTCAAAAAATATATCTAGATCTTACGAGAATAATCATCAATAAATTATACATAATATACATACCCACTAATGGAGGATGATGGCATTGGGCCACATACATCTGAATGAATGAGCTCTAGGACTCCTTCTTTTTTGTTGTCTCTCTTCGAAAAAGGGTTCTTGGTGTTTTTCCCTTGTGCACATCCATTTCATACGCCTTCAAGGTCACCCTTGAGTTCTGGTAAACCAGTGACCACTTTGCATATGTATGGTAGCGCTTTGTATTTGATGTGAGCTAATATTCTATGCCAAATTTCACATGATTTTTCAATGGCGTGGTTCATTGCAGCCTCTGAGTAACCCTTTAGTTTATATAATCCATTTTCTTCACTTCCAATGATGATTGCTTCATTTAAGGTTTCTCCTTTAGCCCACATAAGAACTTCTCCATCTATAAAGGCAACTATGAAGCCTTTCTTTTATAAAGCTGAAATGGAGAGTAGGTTCTTTGTCAAACCTGGTACATATAGTACGTCCTTCATTTTTAGTGAATTCCCTTAATTCAGTTTGTGGTTTGATTCTCCCACTCCCTTGATGGGATATTGGTAATCATCTCCAAGTGTCACTTTCTGAGAAAAATTATTTTCTGAGATACAAGAGAGAATGTTTCTTTGTCTCGTCATGTGCTTGGATGCACCACTATCAATGAGCCAAGTGTCCTCTCCAGGTGTTATAGATCCTGAGAGGGCCGAGATTAAGACATGGTCTTTGATATGCTCTCTTATCATCTTTGTGGGTAGCTCTTCATCTTCAACTACATGGGCATGGCGCCTCTTATGTTTTCTCTTGTATTCTTCTCATCTGGCTGGAAAGAATTTCACAATGTGTCCCATCTTGTCACAATGATAGCATTGTACAGATGAGTAATATCTTTCCCTTCGTTGTCCTTTCTTTTGAAATCTCCTTGGATGAGATTCTTTATTATTGAATTTGTTTGGAGGTTGAGGCTCTTTATGAGTCTCCTTTTGGAAGTAGGGTTTCTTCCTTCCTCTTTTGGTGTGAGTAGCTAGGGCTTGATCATCATCTCTTGCCAATAGTGCTTCACGGTTAGCTACTCTTGTTTCTTCTTGGATGCATTCTTCCCCTAGACTATCAAACTTTAGTTTCTTCATTCTGGCGCATATCGTTTGGAGGAATGCATCCCAAGGTCTTGTGAGACCATTTAGGGACGTCATTATGAGTTCGTCTTCATCTATGGTATCTCCAATCGCTTCTAACTGTTCTTTGAATTCTGAGATTCTGGAGAAATATTCCTAATTGTTTCTCCTTTCTGCATCCTTGTATTCTTCAGTTGAGTTCTTAGATTCATCTTCTGGTTTATGTTCTTTCCTTCATACAGTCTAGTCAAGGCATCAAACATTTCTTTCATAGTCTTCTTAGATGACACATAAGGAATCAGGTGGTCTTTGATTAAATCTGCAATGATTCTTTTGGCCCTGATTGTGTCCTTTTGATGCTTGTCTTTTTCTGCATCATCGTCGGGTTCCAGAATTTCTCCTTTGACGAATTTTGCTAGGTCATTCTCTTCAAGAATGAATCCAATCCTATACTTCCAGGGACGAAATTTTTCCACACCTTCCAGCTTGTCAAAAAGATTAGTTCTTGCAGACATATTTTACCTAGAGCTAGGAAAATGACCGAAGAATGAAAATGCTCAAAATCAAATTTTGAACTTACGAGGAGGTGCTCTTGGCTGAGGCGAGTAGCCTGGTGTGTTTGGATCTAAGAAAATCCAACTTTTGCTCCTCCAAACTTGATCTGCGGATTTATAGACTGGTGCTTCTAGTTTTCTGGTACCTCTAGTACTCTGGTACTTCTGGTACTTATGGTACACTAGTTTTCTGATACTTCTAGTACTTTGTGAAACTAGGGCTTCATTTTCCGGTAGATTTATCCACTAAAAAGGTGCGCTGAGAGTGCCAAAGTAATCCTTGGGGGAGGGTGCACTTTTCTAGATGGTTTTAGGGATGAAATACCTCACCAACAAAAAGCCCTAATTTTCATGTACGGCAACAATGACATTTTTCACTCTTATGAAAGATGCTCTCTTCATCTTGGCTCTGATACCATGTTAATGTTTAAGCCATTATTATAGTTCTTTTCATTTCAATAGATAACAACAACATAAGACAAGATCACTGAGAAATACACAATCACAAGAGACACAACATTTATCCTGGGAAACCCTCTAGGGGAAGAAAACCCAGTAAAACTTCCTTATTATAGATAGCCAATACAATGCCAAGAGATAACTTAAACTAATGCAGAAGATCCTCTCCCAAAAGATGTGTCACTCTCTCTCCTTCTTCTCCAACTGCAGTTCTGAAACTTGTCTCTCAATGAGAAAGTGAGGTGCTAGCCTCCTTATTTATACAAATCTGGCACGTGTGAAGTGTCTCTTCACTGGCAGGGTCGACTTCTCAAACTGGGTGGTTATAACCACCTTTATTATATTTCAGGGCCTCTTGATATATTTTGGGGCCGACTTCTTGTTTTGCCTTTTACAATTACATTATGACCAATCCACAAAAGGGGATTTGGTCCTTATACAATATCCAACATGATCAATCCATAATAGGGATTGATCCAATGAATAATATATCAAATAATAATAATAATACACTTTGCAGTTACATTATTTTAACAAGTAGAAGGTTGTTGCAAATACTTGCAACAAGCTTCTCTCCAAAAATATTGAGCAAGAATGAGAAAGAGAGAAGGAATGGAGAGATGGGAGAAATTTGAGCATAGTAATAGTCAAAAAACAATAGATGTGAAATGAGGAGGGAAGGGGATTTATTTATACTTGGGAAGCAAAAACTACCCCCCTTGGATCTCCTCCAAGTGTCAATCCTTAAGCATCATTGAGAATCTCAAGGAGGGGGGTGCACTTCTTAGGGTTAGGGTTTTGGTACTTAGTAGAGAGTGAGTTGGAAAGCATTTTAAAAGTCAAATGAGTGAGATGGAGGCTCAAGGAAGGTGCACTTAAGGAGAGGAGGGCCCCACTACTTTAATTTTTGACTTTCCATAGTTTTCTCTAGAAGGGGTGAGCAACTTCCCTATGGGAGATGACTTTTTGATGTGATCTGGCTAGGTGGAATGGGTGGATAAAGGTTAGGAAAGGGTTAGGATAGCTTAGGTATGGGTTTAGGCATCATCTTCCATCGTTTCTCTAACCATTTTGATAATATTACAAAAATTTGACATTTTGACTATGTCAAATCAAGCAATTAAATTGATGTTTTAGAGTGACTGAGACTCCTTATGGAAAAACACCTAGAAAAACTTGTCCAAATGAGATGAAACTTGGTCCAAGGGTATAGGGGGTCTCATTCCATTTATTTTGAGCACAAATACCCCTATCAAAATCCCAAGGACCTAGTTTTAACATTTTTTTATCAAAAATTAATTAAAATTACCATTAACTGGGTAATTTTAAAAAAATAATAAAAAAAATACCTTAGACTCGATGGAATTCCACAAGACTCTAGGAGATATATAGCATGGTTATTTACAATATTCCTAGACACTATATATCATAGGGCTCGACCATTAGAATGCCTTTCACCACTTTGGAGGATTATTTGTGGGAGTGAAAAACTCAAGTGAAATTAATAAGGCTGGTTAGGAAAAATTAATAACCTAAGGAAAAAAACACTCGATGAAAGGGACTCCTCTAATGATGAAGTCTTAGGAAACCGACATAAACCATGATCCATGCTCACCTATTACATTATCATCTCACGTAGGGGAGCGGAAATTCCAATTACAAAAATAAGTGTTGAAGGCCAAAACTGCCTTGTAGAACCAACAAGTCTTCAACTTGGTAGCACCATCAGGTGTATATCTTCATGGTACATGGAGTTGACCCCCTAGTTGAAATAGGTTTTCAACACCAAGATAACCAATTTCCCTATGAAGTGATTAAAGGAATACCTTTAAATTTTTCCAGTCCATGCTTTTGTACCCATTTCATTATACATTATTTTATTGAATTTATCTGCTAGTAGTCCTTTTTACCTATCATAGAGTCCATATCACTCCAGACTTATTTACAATAAGGGAAAAATAGAAGAAGATGGCTTAAATTTTCTTCTTGATTTTTACAGAGAATACATTGACTTGGTATGTTTACCCCACCATGCCTAGGGTTAACTAGAAGAGATCATGTCTCATGGCCCACAATGGAGACAAGGATCCTGACCATGATGATGATCAGCATGTCCACAAATGGCAGCCCAACATTGCCCCTCATTTTCCTCTACAACTACAAATCAACCAAGGCTCATCACATACAAACAACCCAATGTATGGGATATGGTAAGACAACATCACCATGAGGTATGTTAGTCATTCTATCATGTGAAGTGTTGTGCTTAATTTGTTGGGCATGTGGATGAGGATCGTTGGTTGAAGTAGGATAATGGATCATTGGCTTGGGAAATTGTGTTAGTTTCCTTGTTTCACCTTGGTGGTAAAATTTTATTCCCTAGTCCCATGTTGTCACCGCCTAGGGAAAAGGGGTACTACTAGGGGGCCCTCACAAGGGTAATGTTCTATTCCCCACCATACTTAACACTTTCCATCCTGGAGCTTCCCAAAGTGTGCTAAACTTCGATAATAGGTGATGATCCATTCTCTCATGAGAGGAAGGGGTTAAATGCCTAAAGGTTGATGTGGTTTCTATATATGTATATGTTAAATGATAAAGACCACTGTAAAATCCACAAGCCAGCTTGAGCTCTCCCCCTCTAATGGTAATCACCCCTTGTCCTGAAGTGAATGAATGCACAATTATAAAGGACCATAGCCCAGTAAAAAATAAAGGAATAAAGCTTGAAACTTGTAAAGGGGACTTGCAAATGATAAATGGGTATCAAAAGGTAATTAAGGGGTTCGAAATGCCAAAATTACTGAGGAAAGGGTATCTCAAGCAATAAGCACTCCCTCTACAAAGGCGCTCATAGAAATGGATTTAATGAAACCATAAGACATGAAGTAATTCCTAAATCATTTCACTGACACACTTACTCTTAGAGGGTTTCTTCTTTCATGCTTCCCTCGGGACCTATCCTTCTACCTGGGTATTTTATTTCCTATCTAGGTTGGCACACCTAATAAGGTTGGATGAAGGCTCTCCCACATTTAAACTTGCCAACTTGCATGAGGTCTTGGGTCGATGTGATGCTTGAAGGGGATACTAAGGCGAATTGTTTGCATGGATTATATATTAAGTAACATCTTACTTTGCATGATTTAAGGACTAATATCTCTTATGAACATTGGTGTACCTTGTCTTATACTCTACTTTGTTTTTTATGGCCCTGGCATGGTTCTTTGAGGAACATCTTGAGCTTATACCCAATACATTGTGTCTTTATTACAAGACTTTGGCATGTGTGATGCAGATCAGTATTGATTCATCTAATGACTTACCACCTTCTTACATGAGCTCTCATCCTTTAAACCTTCGATGATGGATAGATGGGCCTGGTTTGACCAAATTTGGTCACGATGACACACAGATGGGATGAAATCCCAAAGGTTGGCCAGGGTACCTCAAGGCTTATTATTCACTGGATCGAGGATGTTGCAGCAGGAGATGGCCAGATATCACTCAAAGACAAGATGTAGCCTCATTTTCCCCAGATGTAGCACCCTAGATCTTGGAAGTTGGCCCTCATTTGATTATGACTTCATCTTATAGGGTTTAATGGTGCTAGGGTTCCATGGAAAATTGGGGTACCAGTGATGATTTGACATGACCATGGGTGAGGAGATACACCATTTCCATCACTCCACCTTGGATTGATGCCATGTGGCCTTTGGAGGCCCTCTCCTAGCCTAGGAAAGCATGACGTCACCACACATTTGGCACTTATGATGTATTTTTTGCATTTAGCATTTTGTAGAGGATAAATGAGGGGTTGGCCCCACTTCTAATTAAGATTTGTTATGTTATGTAGACAAAATGCTAGGCCTAGGCTCAAATATAAATTCATGTGTTATTTTCATTTGGATGATCACAATTCCTCGGACATTGTGGGGTAACAGTCTAAATAAGTTCGATATTTCAACCTTCTTAGTCTTTTTCTCTCATGCGCTATGTTTGAAGGAGGATCTTTTGTGGATGGTTTGCTCATTTGGATGGATAATTTATGTAATTAAGGCTTGATTCTCTTGATTATTGGAATGAAGTAAGTAATTCTCTACAATTTTATCTTGTCTTGTTAATGTGAATGGTTAAATTGATATATTTTTACAAGTATCATTGTTTGGTTAAAACCCTAAGACGAAGACATAAGTGCTTCTCTTCCTCACAAAGTTTTATTTGTCCAAGTTTGTGAAACATCCTTTCTAGGGTTAAAATCCTAAAGCCCAAAAGTTCTTGAACTCTAGGGTTTTAACCCTGGACATTTTAACCTTGACCTAAGTGAAGCTAGAAGAAGGGGAAAATGACACCTAGGGCCCAAACATGCTTTCACCCTAGGTACCTTCTTCCTCAAAGTTTAAAGCCTAAGGATCAAGCATGCTTGCACCTTAGGCTTTAGACTCTACCTCTTTTGTTTCACCTAGATCAATATTCAATTTTAATGCATTTGAGACTCCATAGTCCCTAGAAGACGACGCTCATCTAGGAGTGTTATTGTGGCTAAAGTAGTTGTTAAAATGAATATTCACTATCTCTCAAAAGTATTACTAACATATCTAACCTTAAAATTAATAAACCTCAAGAATTTTTTGTTGCTATTATAAAAGTTTTCTACAGCCACTGGAAATTACATTAGATTGTTACATACACCTATTAATAAGTGGCCTAACTTGTTTACAAGTTACCTCCAGAAATTGGATAATAATATACTTGTTTAATGATTACTTTTCATTATCAATTGCCACATTTCTTAGCATTATTTCTTGTTGTTGTTGCAAATATTTTATTGTGTCATATAATTGTTTATTGTTTTAATTTGCAACGGCCATAGCAATTTTAGTGTCTTAAGAAGTCATTATTGCATGCTTTAGCTCGGTAATGTCAATATATGCTACAAATTGTTTATTGTCTCATACAAGTACAATAATTACCCTGCAACTCCTCATTTCCTTCCTAGACATAGACCTAACTGACAGGTGATCAAGATAGGGGGTGGTATGCTTAGTTGATTCTTGTTATTTGATCCCTTGAGGTCACTAGGGAAGCCTCATTTTTGGTGGAACTCTTCCATCACTAAAATGAGGGAATTCCATACTTAGGTGACAGTGGTAGGTTCTTCCATAGTTACACAATATTTTGGGATCTTGTGGAGGGCTTTGCACAAGTACAAATCATGTGCTAACATTTTGGTGCCATTGTAGGGAAGGATCAAGCCATTCTCCCCACAAAATTTCTTGGTAAACTTATCCTGAATCCCCTATCTCACAAGTTCACCTGGTGACTCCACTGAGGGTAGAATCTCTCACTTCCTTTGATGATCCTAGAAGGACAATCTAGCGATTCCAAAAATCTCAAGGAGGTAAACTAACCCTCCTAGGAATTACAAAAGAAGGATTCCTCACAACTCTCTTGTGCTCAAATATTTGTTCGGTGGAAACCTTCCTTTATCTTCGATGTGTTGATTAAGGTTGGTTGTCATTGATGCCAACCCTTGAAGAAAGCCCCGTAGCATAAAGGTTTGGGCAATGGACTCAATATTGTTTTATTTAAATATGACTCATTATTGTTTTTTATGGTTGATAAGAAGTAAATATGGATGTGTTATCACACAGTTTGTAGTTTAGGTCACAGGCTAAAGGATAGAGGACAAACTGGCGCAACAGGAACCTTCCCCACCCAATGTCACCTCGATGGGGAGGTTCTTTCTGTTTAGGGAGGTTAGCCCAGGGAAAACCCTAGAAGGTGAAAACCCTAGGTGTAAGCAATCTAGGCCTAGGACGTCTCCTCTTTTCAACTTCTAGACTTCAACGCCAGCTCAGAAGAAAGAAGACAAGTGTAGCAATGGCTAGGCTTTATCTTTTTTCTTCAATGGCTGAAAAATATTTCTCAACAAGGGGACATGTAACAATAACCTACTTGTGTGCTTGTTACCTAGGGTTTTAAATAAGAAATACAATAAGCAAATGCAAGAAATTATACCTACAACCATTCACTTAAGAAGTTTTGCAAGAAAATTTACTTACATGTCATGAAGAAAAGCACAAGCAAACCCTAGTTGTAAACCTTCCTTGAGATAAATGCCAAAAATATCCTTCCAATAGCAAGTGTGCCTCACTTTAGACAACAAATCTACCCTACTAGGGCGCAAAAATCAGATCTCACTTGTGTGAGTAAACTGTGTTATTGTAAAATGAGGGAAAACATCCTCAATTTATATCATCCAATGACCCTTAATTAAAAATTAGGTCATTAAAACAGCCGACAAGGATGAATACTAAAAATCATATTGTTTTACATTTAAATGATAAATAAAACCCTAAATGAGCAGTAAGAAGGACATCTATCCCCTCTGAGGGAGACGTTGGCCCTTTTTAGGGAAAATCTCAGCACTAGAAGACAAACGTTGGCCCTCTCTGGGCCACCAAACTCTGCCACACATGTCAAACTTCCCTTTAAATCTGCCACACACTCGAGGTGACGTCAAGGATCTATGGAGGATGTATTGGTCAATAGAGGGACACGTTCCACCTGCAATGGGTCAACCCCCTAGGGCTGGGCTCAGCCAAGGCATCCTGGATGAAAACGTCCTTCTTCTTCTCTGGTGCAAACGCTCGATCAATCATTGTCCTGTCTCTGCCCCTTACGAGGTCCCAACAACCATCTGATGGGATCTTCAGCCCCATGGAGGTCTGAACTGATCATCTCCCCATGTGTACCGGTCCACCTGGTACCTTTCTGTCGGGTATGGTCCTGCCCATCAAAAACTTCGCCCTCCATGGGCTCATTAGTCCTTGGGATCATAGCAATGTCAATCATATTTCATCATTAATTTTATCAAATGCATGCATAATTAAACCCCTAGCATATCATCTAATAGCTCAAAGACATTACACTGACCTACTATACAAAGCTGAAGAAAAAGACAAGGTAACCTATTGGGCCATCATCCATAAGAAAAGGAAAGTTCCCAAAGGATATCATCCAAGCCATGTAATACGAGGTGGTGTGGTCTAAGGATTCCCAGACATAGTGAAAACCAGGGGTGGATATTATCCGTGGGTGCCTTTGTAGGAGGCGAGTTGTACCTGTCATGGATGCAATTCTTTCCCAGCCCTTTATTGCCTTTATTCTTTCTTTTATTCATTGTTTTTTCTTTCTTTTTATTTCAAGGTCTAACTAGAGGACACTACCTTGGCGTGGTGACCAGAGATGACAGTGTTACCCATGAGCACTTTCACATAAATGATAAGGTTGGCTCGTGATGAGAAGCCCTTTCCCTTGACCATGCAACCAAGGGTCATTTCCCTGGCCTGGTAACCAAATAATGGCAATGTCATACTGCTAGGTACCTATGAACATAATGGGTTGGCTCATGATGAGACCCCCCATCCTCTTGGCTAGGTCTTGTTTTATTATTTTTCTTTGGGTCCCTCTTGTTTCTTATCGAGAGGCTATTTATTGCCTTCTTGGGGATCCCTGGGCGAGGCATCTCTAGGTTTTATCTTCTATGGCTTTTATCTTTTACCAGTTGCTTTTACCCCCTGGGCCTTTAGCCCCTTCTTCCCACAGGATAAAGTGTAACCCCACAAATAGGTCATCCTAACATCTAGACTAGGGAAATGGGATAGATGAATAGGAGATAAGATGTAAAATGATAATATGGTGGGAGCGGACGATGGCTCTTCAAAGTCCCCCCCCCCGTGGCTAACCAAAACCTATGGATACAAGCTTGCTAGGGAACCCCCTTAATCCCCCCAACCAATGTCAAGTGGGTTAGTGTAAGATCCAAGCAGTTGTCAGAAATGTAAGGAACCTGATGCATATATCTGAAAGTTATAATGATCAAACATGACACATACCATGATACATGGACCAATTACCTCATGGAGCAAGAGTCTTCTCCGAT
>ML805937.1:102661-115222 GCA_009831015.1 Picea engelmannii | reverse complement strand
ACACCCTGTTTCCCCCAGCTTGTAAATATAACTGGGCTGGCCAAGAATTATGGCAAACTCATAAATGTGAATGTGTGATGTAAATGGACCTTGAGGAAGAGGTCAATGAATGTGAATAACATTTTGAATTTATTGCAGGACTGTTGAGAGGGGATGTGCAGAAAAAGAGACCATGATGGTGGTGGAGGGAACCTGGAAAGGTGGCGTTAACTTCCACCGAGAATTAATACCGTATTTGGACTCCACTGGCCCGGAGAACCAAAAGCGGCTTGATGGCCCTGAATTTAATGCCTTGCAGGCTAGCAGGTTGATGACTTAATGAGGGATGGGGAGGTGAACCTCCTATCCGTAGAGTCGTCAAGCCTGATCAGCGCGAGGGTAATCACGCCACACGCAACCTCCCAAGAGGATAAGGCATGGGGAAGAAGCAATTAGAGAGGGCAGACGCGAGGGGAACTCTGGTATTACACAGAGTGAGTGATAGCAAAGAGGAAGGATTGCAACCTTCGCTCCTGGTCACTGGAAGACAGAGAGACACAGTCTCATAGCATCGTGGTCTCAGCTCGGGGGTGGCTAGTGGTAAATCCGCTGGGAGTCGCTACGCCTACGGTTGGGTGGAAACGAGCACCCCTCTCAGCATTCGCACCCACTTCTGATGTTATTTTTGATAAGTGTTTTTTATATTGCATCTTGAAATTCCTATCCTGACATATATGCTCATAAACTGTGAAATTGTGAACGATTATAGTATAAGAATGTATGTGCAGTGTTTTGATAAGAAATGTTAGATATATGCTTAAAACAGAAAGACCATGCATGGCTTATGTTGATAAATGAATTTAATTATGCATGAGTTGAACCAAGTCAGACTTCCAGTCCATCCTCGGGAGTTTGTTTCCCTTTGTCTGTCTCCAGGAAAGCCCCAGAATATATCTCTTTGCAGAGATTCCCTCCTTGTAAAGGTTTACCAAGAACCTGGAAAAAGGACTTGAATGTGCAAGTCTTAATAACCCTGTACGAGGAGGAATGACCCTTAAAATTCCGAAGTAGCAGCGTAGGGATAAGTAACGAATCGACAAATGAGATCCTGTCGGAAGACCCATGGTCATTCACGACCGCCAGATTGACGAAAGTAACAAGGGTGTTACATACCTTGCCCCTTTTTCTCTCTATCTTCGTGAATAGCGATGAAATCGAGATCGTAGACCCCCCCCACCCCCCCAAGGTCCATTAGAACATTTGGACCGTTGATCTTTCCACATCCATGAAGTAGTGGAAGAATGCACGAAGTGGGACAAATCTGAGCCGTTAGATCGTAGCTAGAAAAACCCGACAGTCGTTGGATCTGTTAAGAAATGCATGAGGGTTAAACCTTCGTGAACAGTAGAGGTAAAATCCCGACGAGAAGGTTGACACATCGGGATATCGATACTCGGGATATCGGAGTTCTCGAGGTCGAGAACGTCGGGGCATTTCAAGCCCCAAAATAGCGAAATGATCTGGACCGTCTGTTTGTGCAGACATGTGGCGGAAATCGAGAGCCCGTCGGTATATCGGCTACCGGGGTTTTGAGTTGACAGAGAATTTTTGTCATCAGGGTATCAAAAACTCTACAATCACGAGATTGGATCAGGGTCGTCTATCAACCGGAACACGTGGTGGAGATCCAAACCATCGGGGAAGTCCCAATAGAAAATTCAATAGGTGCATCAGGGTTCGGTATTTCGCGAGTCCTAAGGACAATACTTTCAGAGCATCAGAAGTCGCGAAATCGCGAGAGACGATCAGGACCGTCCATCTTGAGGAGGACGCGTGGAGAAGATCAAAGCATTCGGGAGGTTTCCGAAAAGAAAGTAGTCCATTGGCATTTTGGGAGTCGGGGAATCGGGAATCCCGTGGACAAGAAGTCCTTGCAATTCGGTATCGCGAAGTCCGAAATTCTGACAAGGAAGGGAAAGCTCCATCGTGGGGGCCAGCTGTCAGCATAGCGGAGAATCGGGATTCGAGAGATCAGCAGTCCCGAGAACAAATGCATTTCAGCATTTGAAACCCCGAAGTCCCGATAGAAATCAGGGACCGTTGGTTTCATGGGCGATCACAGCCGTTGATCGCGCTAAAGGAAAAAAGGGGTTATTAACTGACGTCGTATCGGGAATCGGAGGATTGCGAGTCCTGAGGAAAAATGCATCTCAGCATTGAAAAGTCTGAAACCCCGATAAGAAGTGTGGCTGCAGTCATAGAGGGAAGGTCACGTGGACTAAAGGTCTAGCCCAAAGGGCTAGCTGAAGTCAGAACGCATCGGCTTTTGGAAGCCCAAAACCCCGAAATGAGATAAGGTTGTGGTCTTGTGAAATAGTGGTCATATGGACCAGGAGTTTAGCCAGGAGGGCTAGTGCATAAAGGGGCGCATTGGTAAATCGGAGATCGGGAGTTCAAGAGGACAGGAACTCTTGTCATCAGGAATCATGAAACCCCGAGACCCGAAATTATCATCGGGGAAATGCCACAAGCGCGTGAAGAAGAGGTCGTGACAGGGAATCAAGGACCTATGGATCGGGTTTGGCATTTCACTGCTGCGAGCTTCAGGGATTCTCATTGTTGAGAAATCAACGAAAAAGTTTGATTTTAGGTAGTGGGTATGTTACACCAATCTCATAAAAATGCATCTACAGTTTAATCTACAACAACAGTCTCTTCAATGGTAAAATAAGAACCAATACCTCCAACTACAAAATCAGCAAATTCAATTGATCCTACAACAGAAGCTACTTCCACAATTGAAGCAGAAATTGTACTTTTAGCTACAAAACTGGAAAATATAGAAGAACTTATTAGTGGGAAACCATATACGGAATTTCAATCGAACCCAGTCCAAGAACCAAAGGTGTCCACCTTCTCTATAGAATCAATAGCACAACAAAGGCTTGATTTTCTAAACATTTTGTATAATATGGCAGCAAAAAAAGGAATGGGATCCAATAGGGAAGCAACTATCGTCTTTGAATTCCCAATCAGAGACCCTGGAGGCTTGGCACAAATGAAGAAATTTCCTCCCTCGATGTTGTCGAAATTCAACAATATGGAAAGCTAGGATCTGAATACATTATTTTCGAATTCAATGTTCTCTACATAAGTTATGATTACGTTGTAGATAACTAGAAATTATAATTGTTTCCCGCCACATTGACAAATGCAACACTTTGTTGGTTTATGGGACTTGTTGGGAATAGTATCAAAACATTGGAAGACATGAAGAAGACAGTACTGAAGAAATATCGAGACTATTTCAAGGACAAAGATCACAAAGAAGGAATCTTCATGATGACCCAAAAAGAAGACAAGAGTTTGGAATACTATGTAGAATAATTTCAGTACAATTTGCAGTGGTCGAAACAAGTAAGTTGGATAAAGAAACCTTGTGAATTTTTTTTATTAAGAGGAATTAAAGATGAATGCATGAATCTTTTAAACTTAATGGGGGCTATAAATGTTTCCTAGCTAAACTATGATAATATTTGTGAACTTTGCAAATGTTACTCAAGAGGAACCTCCAAGTAAGGGAAAGGACATAGAGACATTGCAGCCAGAATCACTAAAACATTCAGAGGAGGCATCACTCAAGCTGAGGTTGGAAATTTTTTAGAATATTTTAATACTAACATTCTCAACTCCTTGAGTTCACAATTAGACACACCATAAGCCAAAAATAAGCAAGATGAAGCAAAGTTGGCCTTATCAATATTATGTTCCAAGTGCAAAACAAAAATCCCTTGAAGGATTGTCCATTAACTAACATTGAGATCTATGGGTTTTGTGAGTAGGATCATACCACCAGCACTTGTCCCTCTCTACTAGAATTAAAATAAATATATCAAGGAGAAAATGTAGAGACCTAGCATATTTGTCTCATTGCCCAGGAATGACCTTGGTAGCCTCGCCCCTCAGGTATGGCTCAAGACCCTTTGTAGTATTATAATGTTTATTAGACTAGCCCACAAATTTCGTGTGTGTCTCAATCATGGTATCACTCCATGCCTTACCAACAATGGGTACCTCCACCAACCCAAAACTATCCATGGCAACAAGGATGGTGAAATCCTTCATTTGGAGACCAACAATAGTTAGCTCCATAATTACCTAAACAACCTCAATTTCCACCATTGCAAATGCCCCCGCAACAACAATTACAATTGCGTACAAATAACCCTCCACCAAGACCTCAACTTCTTGCATAAGCCACTGCTAACCCAAACAATAAAAAAATGTAGCCCACTTACATTATTCAGTTGTTTGGTTGCCCTACCTATTTTATCTCATATAGTATAGAATGCCAAGATATCCATTCACGATCAAGGAGAACCCTCAATGACAAAACTCCTCCAATCATTACATAACATGATGGGGAGGAAGTTCAAGATTCTGCAAAAAATAATTATGTTGAATCTCCTCCCATAACACCTTAAACCACTTATCTTGGAACTTCAAATTAGCCACAGTAAGCAAGGGTTGCATGGATTTTCCCTATCCAGAGAGGTTAAGCTTAGATAAACCCCTCACTTAGCCTGAGTTTCTCTTCTTAGGATAGTTAAGGAATGTGTGTGTAAATATTCCCTTATTTCAAGTGATCAAGGATGTCCCCATATATGCCAAAGCTATTAGATAATTGTGTTTAGGAAAACCTGGTAGGAAAAGAAAGGATCCTTAAATTGTACATGTGATTAGCCAGTTAGCATATCTAATGCTTGGAAAAGTATTTACTACCAAATATACATATATGGTGAGCCCTATATCCAAATCAATAATTTCCTAACCTCAAACACTATGATCGACTTAGGGGTTGTTATTGACATTATGATGAAGGAGGCTATGGAAAAACTTAGATTTCCCAACTTATGGCAGGCTTCTATAGTCCTCCAATTAGCTGACTGGTCCACTATTAAACCTGAGGGTATCCTATAAGATGAAGCTATTTTTGTGGATTCTTGGGAGTGTCTCACATATTTTATGGTTCTGCGGCCAAAATCCAACTTGGGAGGTTATCCTTTGATCCTAGGAAGGCCATGGTTGGCCACCACCAGTGCCTATATTGGTTGTAGATCCAACAACATGACTATCTCCCACAGGAATTCTACCAAGAAACTCACTCTATATCCTCATGTCAAGCCTACCACAAATCATGAAATGCCTATATGGGTGGGGAATGAGGACAATGATGATGAGAGTGTCCACCAAATGATTACACGTGATCAAGCACTCTCTTTCAAGAAAGAAATTGAGGATGATGCAATTAATAACTTCATAAGCAATCCTTATTCTTCCCCACACGCAACTTCTTAGTTTTTCAGCTATTTCGTGGATCAATCTGCTCAAGAAAACTATTCATTGGCTTATCTACCCTTACCGAGAATCTATACCCATTCCTCTCTACAACATAACAAAATGCATTAGTAAATTAGTAGAGATTGGCCCAGGAAGAACATTGAACATCAATTATGAGCTTGCGACCTTGCAAAAAGAACATTTTATTAAACTATTGCAAGAGCATGGTGGTGCATTCACTTCAAAATACATTGGTATGAAGGGAATCCATTTAAATATTTATACTCACCACATCTATATAAAAGAGGATTCTGACCTATTTAGCAACCCCAACGCAAAATGAATCCCACATTACATGAGATTGTAAAAGATGAATTGCAAAAGTTGCTTATTGTAAATTTCATTTACCCTATCTACGATAGCCAATGGGTCTCGTCACTTATGATTGTCCAAAATAAAAACGGGAAATGGTGAATCTGTATTGATTATAGAGATCTAAACAAAGCTACCCAAAAATACCATTTCCCCTTTTATCGATCAATTCCTTGACACGTTGGCAAGTAAGAAGTACTTCTCCTTCTTCAATGGATTTAGAATATACAATCAAATTCAAATCACCCTTGAGGATCAGGACAATACTACCTTCACTTTCCCATGGGGGACATTTATCCATCGAGTATTGTTGTTTGGAATTTGTAATGCACCTGCTACCTTTCAACGAGCTATTCTCGATATCTTTTCAGAATTGATCCATGATTGTGTGGAAGTATATATGGATGATTTCACAATGTAAGGCAACACATCTGACAAGGATTTGGATAAGTTAGAGAAGGTACTCAAAAGATGAAAGGAAGAAAACCTTTCCCTTAGTAATGAAAAATAGCATATGTTACTAACCGACATAATTGTTCTAGGTCACCATATCTCTCTTGTAGGTATTAAGGTGGATCTAGTGAAAATTGAGGTAATACCTAATCTTCCTACTCCAAAAACACATAAAGATGTGTGTAGTTTTTTGGGGGGATTCTATTTACTACCATCGTTTTATTGATAAGTTTGGTAAAATTACATCCCTTTTGTTTTCATTACTTTCCAAAAATGTAGAATTTGCTTGGACTAACCAATGTCAATTTGCTTTTGAAGCTTTGAAAGAACAGTTGATTGTAGACCACTCTTGAGAGAACCAAAATGGTCCTTACCATTTCACATATTCATTGATGCTTTAGACATAACCATTGGAGTAGTTCTGATATAATGAGTGAACAGAAACCTTATGCCATATACTTAATCAACAAGAATTTGACCCTTGCAGAGTTAAATTATATGGTAACTGAAAAATAATTTCTTGTTGTTGTTTATTCTAATAATAAAGTTTTCTATTACATAATTGGCTATCATGTATTTATACATATTGATCATTCTTCCATTCGCTATTTGATGAACAAACCTATTACTCATGGCATAGTGACTAGGTGGTTATTTCTTCTATGGGAATTTGACATCACCATCCCCGTTAAGCTTGGAAAAGATAATGTTGTAGTTGATTCCCTTTCTAGGCTCATCAATGATGGGGACGCTCTTTCTGTTGAGGATGTCTTTTCTGATGAGAACTTACTTTCACTATCTACTAACACTCCATGGTTTGTATATATCGTTAATTATTTGGCTACATGGAAACTCCTGACATGCTTCTCACCAAAGGAATGACAAAGAATTATCAGGCAGAGTGTCAGTTATTCCTGGGTTCTAAGCTACCTCTTTTGCACATGGTTGAATCTCATAATCCAACGTTGTGTTCGAGAGGATGAGATTCATGACATCCTAAAATCTTGTCATCGTGATCCTTGTGGTGGGCACTTTGCCAATAAAAGTATTTCTCATAAAGTGTTGCATCTAGGTGCTAGCGGGGAAAATCCACATATTACTATATTGGGTCGGAGTATAGGCAGAGCATTGATCTCCCTTAACATACAGTCCTATTTCAAAACTACCCCAAATAATCTGACCTTAAAATATAAGAGAAGGCAAAGAGGGTGTACCTTAGGTCCTTTCGGCTGGTGTAGACCTCCTTCTCCTTTGTAGTTAATTGGATTGTTGGTCTCCTCCCAAAGCTGACCTACAAAAAATTTAGACGACAAAGCTACAAAATATTCTATCTCTACTTATCAGTGTTAGGTTTCAGATAGAAATGTGAATGCATTAATCAAATAAGCACAAAAACAAAATATTTGGGACAGAAACAAAATTCTTTTATTCAAATGTGAAGATTACAAAATTTACAACCTTCTCGTTGGCAGGCGCTCTCCGAACTTGGTCTGGGATCCTCTTACTGCTGCTCCAAGTGCATCATTCCCATAATACCTCTCACAATCAACTGATCTTCTTGGGAAGTAAGGAATGGATTATATAGGGAGAGGGATGAAGGGGGAATGCTAAGGCCAAATATTAGAAAGGGATGCAAAGCTTGGGCTAAAAGAGGAAGGGATTTTGGCAGAGTTTCTATGTTCTAATGCTTGATGATGGAATGGGACCCCAAGACCTCCTTTTATATGACAAAAGGATAGCTATTTGGTTTGGGGACGGGCTACAATGGGTGAATTGGTTGGGAAACCCTCGATAGCCTGTAAACTCCGTCGAATTCCTTGGAACTTTTTTATATTTTGCAACTTTTGGAGGTAAACATGGGTTGTTTAGTATGCAGCTAGCGTATGTACGCAGTCTATCTAGTATGCAGCTAGTGTATGTATGCGGTAAATAGTGTAGCAGGGCGCCTACATGCTCCAAAAAATGTTTTTTTTTAAAGAGAGTTCCTCGACAGTAATTTGGCAAGTTGTGCAAGTAGAAATGCCAATGCATAGGTAGGGAATTTTAGGGCTATAACACTAGGCTACTACTGGCCTGAAATTTTTCAAGACGCTAAGAGGTACATTAGAAGTTGTGACAATTGACAAAGAATGGGACAACCAATTCAATCTCATAAAATGTCACTCCAAACTCAGTTTATAGAGGAGCCTTTCAAGAAGTGGGATCTAGACTTTGTGGGACCTATCAACCCTTCGTCCAGATAGAAGGCACATATCTTGGTTTGCATAGACTACGCCACCAAATGGGTTGAGGCCAAAGAACTTTCGAGGGCCACAGAATAGGTAGTAGCAGATTTTCTCTGTGAGGAAATATTTGTTCGATTTGGGGTACCCAGAGATATTGTCACAAATGGAGGAGAAAAAATCACTTCAAATTTCATTAAGTCCATTACTAAAAAATATCAAACCCGGCATAGGGAAATCACACCACACCATCCACAAGCCATTGGGAAAGTAGAGGGTACCAACCAATTTATAGAGTCCATAATAACCAAAATATTACAAATCCATCATAGAGATTGGGCCAAAAGGCTTCCAAAATATCTTTGGGATTTGTATACCACATGGAAAAATAGTACAAGATTCACCCCTTACAAGCTTGTGTGTGGTAAGCATATTGTCCTCCCCATTGAGTTTTAAGTAAAAACATTAAGGACTACACTACAAGTAGGCATGTATCTTTCAGAAGCTTAAAATAACCCCCTCGACCAGATTAATGAGCTTCATGAGCTCCGTTAAGCTTATATGCACCAAGACTCTATTGTTCAATAGTAGAGGGATAAGTGGCATGATAGCTTCATTAAGAAGAAGAAATTTTAGGTGGGAGATTGGGCTCTCTTGTATGTTCCATGTTTAAAGGTTTTAATGGAATTTTTTGCATTCATTGGTTAGGACCATATGAAATCAACGTTGTCCATGACAATGATTTAGTGAAGTTGTGTACTATTGATGAAGATCGAATCCCTCTTATGGCCAATGGTCATCGTTTGAGATTGTATTAGTAGCCATTGTCCAAGGATGCCTTCATTCGAGATCTTGTTATTCATTCAAATTTAGAGGTTGTTAGCATAGTGGTTGTGCCACTTATACTTGCAACAATTTGATTTTTCAAAGCAGTTTGTCATAATAATAAAAAACGAAAAAAGAAAACAAGAAGAAAATTATAATAATTCAAGTAGTGAAAAACTTTTTCAGACACTACGGAACCTAATGATGCCATCTGAAAACCAGCTTGCTAGCAGATGATGTTTGCAAAAAGAAAAAGAAAAAAAGTGAAAAGGGAGAAAAGAAGAAAAAATAGAGAACAATCTTTTAGAAGCAAATCCATTCCTTGTCACAATTTATTTGATTTTTTTCTTCCATGAAATATGTACTTATATTTCTTTAGGTTGCTCTGACATTATATTATGTTGCCACATGGAGTTCTTGCTTACTTAGAGTAACAAGTACCATATTTTCAACATATGCTACAGAACCATTATTATTGTAGCCTACTTCAGAACCATTATTGTTGCAGCTTGCTATAGAACATCATTCTTCTTGTAGGTTTCCCCTATTTTCACTCTCCCTGTCTGCTAGGAAATCTTCATTTCAACTACCAATCCAACAAGTACTAGATACTAGCATGAAGTATTTTGATTTTCTTAGCATCTTGTTCAGTGTTGAGATTTCTTTTAGATGGGTATGAAACATTGTCAGTCTGTTACAGATCCTCCAATATTCCAACATTATTGATCTGCTACAAATCCTTCGATATTCCAAATTTTTTGATATGCGATAAATCCTCCTGTATTCCAACATTGTCAGTCTCCTTTAGATCCTCCAATATCTTAATATTTTTAGTTTGCTACAGATCTGAACTATTGACTATTCAAGAGACACTCTAGATATTCAAATCTTCACAATTGTCCCAAATCTTTGTTTTTCATTTACTTCCTTCCCCTGAGGTAAGTACAGGTATGCATTCTCCTCTTATTTTGAATAATCGATGGATGTGCTAGTTTTCTACTTAATTGTACGTATGTCGATCCTAGCAGTTATTTCCTCATTTCCCCAAGGTCTGTCAAAATCTTTATGCAGGGGAGGGCATTACCACATTTGGCAATAGTTATTTCCATATTTGGCTAGACTTATTGCCATATTTGGTGGAATTCATGTGGGATTATTACCATTAGTGGAATCCATAGTTTCCCTAGACACATGTGCTACGGATCCTTCTTTGATTTCCATGCCATTATGTGCAATTATTTTGGCCGCATTCCATGAAAAATCATGATGATGTTCTCATCATTTCACATCCAATGAAATATGTCATCATTACCCATTCCCAACATACCTTATTAAAACTTACCTAATTGTGCTTGTCTGATTATTTCATTGTTTAGGTTTATTTTTCCCACTACTACCACTTCTCTTTCTCTTACTCATGTTGATACCAAGGCCAATCTTTTCTCACCATGGGTGGGAATCCAACAAGAAATGATCCAGACGATACCAAAATTGTATGCTAAAACCCGGAAGTGTTGAGAATTTTTACTGAATCTGGTTAGATGGTTTACTTTGAAAAGTTACAAGGGTTTGATAAATTTGTTGCAATGGAGTTTGCACAACCATTTCAGTCACCCACTGCAAAGGTTCATAGACTATGAATTCAAGAAAACAAAGACATCATAGAAAGGGTAACAAGGTTACCACATTCAAGTAAGGAAACAATCAAGGGAACTGATAAAGGAACCAAGTGATTATCCCTTAGCCTATCATGACCTGAGGTGGATTTATGCATACAAAAATATTTGACTTGCGAGGGAAGGTATAGACTGTCCTTTGGAGATAATTTCAAATTATTAACACAACTTCAACATCAAAAGCACATAAATATTCCTTATTTTCTTCTCCACTCATTGGAATTGATGTGTAAAATGGTTCAAGAAGGGAGAAACCCTGAGGCAAGATTATCCCATCGTGGTCTGATTAAATTGTTGGTGGAATATGCTCTTTCAAAGACTAAGTGAAGTTGGGTCGCCTTTATGGAAACTCCATCATCTCATGGAAAACATAGTGCAGAATCTGTTGAAGCAACAAAAGACCCAAAGAACGGTATTGTTCTACGTGAACCTTTTCCTACAGGGAGTTCTTTGATAATGAAGCGACAAATCTTTTTGGAGAACAACTCCTCCTCTTGAAACCCCTAATAAACAGATAACATGGTCCAACTTAGTCATGGAAATCAATATCGCAGTAGAGGATCCAGAGGTGATCAAAATAAACATGGGGGAGGATTCAAAGGACATTTAGAGAATTGAGACCAGACACTCTAATGAATATGTAGGGGTGGAATTGGATAACCTAGAGGTAGGAGATAATGAAGATGTAGATCTTACAGAGGAAAGAAAGCAATCGGTGGCAGAGAAGAAAAGGAGGAAGAAAGGGGTCCTATATGGTAAGTTACAACCTTTGTATTTTGAAAAATATAGGCAGTCTTGCCAGTGATTGAAGAAGCTTAATAGGAAATTTAGAAAAGAAAATCAAATACTACATGAAAGATTAATTTTTTTCCAGAAAAAATTGAAATGCTATGAATCTCATAGATGTTTGGAAATTTTGTTTTGGGCCATCCAAGAGAACATAATTGGTCACCATCTTCTTTGCATGAGGGTGACCATGGCGATGTTGATGTAAAAATAAAAAACATGATCGAGGATATAGAGCAGGGGCCTTCTACAACTCCTACAGAAGAAGAAGAATTTGTTTCAAAACCCATCTCTAAGGAGGAAGGTTTGAAGATAACAAAAACATTTATAAAAGGAGGCCATTTAAGAGATCTTATTGAAATTGATAAGCTAAAAAGTGAGGTTGCTAAATGGTGAGATGGGGAATAAATTTTAGAAAGGAAGGTTATCTCTTTGACAGAACATCAAGAAGATATTAGTCATCTACAAGAGGTGGAGAAATTGAAGGAGCAAGAAACTATGATGACGATTCAGAAATTAGATATCGAGATTCAGTAGCTTAATCAGGACAAGAAATACCTTTGTCATTTGGCTCATACAATGAGGACTTATTGTTTTCCTTCTCTAATACACTTTGTGTATTTGAAAGAGTAGACGATTTATTTTCAAATAAGAGCCCTATCAGCCAATAATTATTATCACATCTCTGTCTCTAACCAATTCATACAATCATATTTGCATAGTGAAGCGGAAGATAAAAAATAAAAAAAAATGTGTGAACTATACTAGCACAATCTTTTGTTGAATGGACAAGACAACTAGCATCCAAATCCTTATGTTGGAGATGTTCAAATCCGAGCCTTTTTTTCATTTATGAAGAATCAAATAAAATGGAATAATGCACTTTATTTCTTGGAGTTTACAGAGCG
>ML805937.1:90710-102561 GCA_009831015.1 Picea engelmannii | reverse complement strand
GTGTGTGTCTCAATCATGGTATCACTCCATGCCTTACCAACAATGGGTACCTCCACCAACCCAAAACTATCCATGGCAACAAGGATGGTGAAATCCTTCATTTGGAGACCAACAATAGTTAGCTCCATAATTACCTAAACAACCTCAATTTCCACCATTGCAAATGCCCCCGCAACAACAATTACAATTGCGTACAAATAACCCTCCACCAAGACCTCAACTTCTTGCATAAGCCACTGCTAACCCAAACAATAAAAAAATGTAGCCCACTTACATTATTCAGTTGTTTGGTTGCCCTACCTATTTTATCTCATATAGTATAGAATGCCAAGATATCCATTCACGATCAAGGAGAACCCTCAATGACAAAACTCCTCCAATCATTACATAACATGATGGGGAGGAAGTTCAAGATTCTGCAAAAAATAATTATGTTGAATCTCCTCCCATAACACCTTAAACCACTTATCTTGGAACTTCAAATTAGCCACAGTAAGCAAGGGTTGCATGGATTTTCCCTATCCAGAGAGGTTAAGCTTAGATAAACCCCTCACTTAGCCTGAGTTTCTCTTCTTAGGATAGTTAAGGAATGTGTGTGTAAATATTCCCTTATTTCAAGTGATCAAGGATGTCCCCATATATGCCAAAGCTATTAGATAATTGTGTTTAGGAAAACCTGGTAGGAAAAGAAAGGATCCTTAAATTGTACATGTGATTAGCCAGTTAGCATATCTAATGCTTGGAAAAGTATTTACTACCAAATATACATATATGGTGAGCCCTATATCCAAATCAATAATTTCCTAACCTCAAACACTATGATCGACTTAGGGGTTGTTATTGACATTATGATGAAGGAGGCTATGGAAAAACTTAGATTTCCCAACTTATGGCAGGCTTCTATAGTCCTCCAATTAGCTGACTGGTCCACTATTAAACCTGAGGGTATCCTATAAGATGAAGCTATTTTTGTGGATTCTTGGGAGTGTCTCACATATTTTATGGTTCTGCGGCCAAAATCCAACTTGGGAGGTTATCCTTTGATCCTAGGAAGGCCATGGTTGGCCACCACCAGTGCCTATATTGGTTGTAGATCCAACAACATGACTATCTCCCACAGGAATTCTACCAAGAAACTCACTCTATATCCTCATGTCAAGCCTACCACAAATCATGAAATGCCTATATGGGTGGGGAATGAGGACAATGATGATGAGAGTGTCCACCAAATGATTACACGTGATCAAGCACTCTCTTTCAAGAAAGAAATTGAGGATGATGCAATTAATAACTTCATAAGCAATCCTTATTCTTCCCCACACGCAACTTCTTAGTTTTTCAGCTATTTCGTGGATCAATCTGCTCAAGAAAACTATTCATTGGCTTATCTACCCTTACCGAGAATCTATACCCATTCCTCTCTACAACATAACAAAATGCATTAGTAAATTAGTAGAGATTGGCCCAGGAAGAACATTGAACATCAATTATGAGCTTGCGACCTTGCAAAAAGAACATTTTATTAAACTATTGCAAGAGCATGGTGGTGCATTCACTTCAAAATACATTGGTATGAAGGGAATCCATTTAAATATTTATACTCACCACATCTATATAAAAGAGGATTCTGACCTATTTAGCAACCCCAACGCAAAATGAATCCCACATTACATGAGATTGTAAAAGATGAATTGCAAAAGTTGCTTATTGTAAATTTCATTTACCCTATCTACGATAGCCAATGGGTCTCGTCACTTATGATTGTCCAAAATAAAAACGGGAAATGGTGAATCTGTATTGATTATAGAGATCTAAACAAAGCTACCCAAAAATACCATTTCCCCTTTTATCGATCAATTCCTTGACACGTTGGCAAGTAAGAAGTACTTCTCCTTCTTCAATGGATTTAGAATATACAATCAAATTCAAATCACCCTTGAGGATCAGGACAATACTACCTTCACTTTCCCATGGGGGACATTTATCCATCGAGTATTGTTGTTTGGAATTTGTAATGCACCTGCTACCTTTCAACGAGCTATTCTCGATATCTTTTCAGAATTGATCCATGATTGTGTGGAAGTATATATGGATGATTTCACAATGTAAGGCAACACATCTGACAAGGATTTGGATAAGTTAGAGAAGGTACTCAAAAGATGAAAGGAAGAAAACCTTTCCCTTAGTAATGAAAAATAGCATATGTTACTAACCGACATAATTGTTCTAGGTCACCATATCTCTCTTGTAGGTATTAAGGTGGATCTAGTGAAAATTGAGGTAATACCTAATCTTCCTACTCCAAAAACACATAAAGATGTGTGTAGTTTTTTGGGGGGATTCTATTTACTACCATCGTTTTATTGATAAGTTTGGTAAAATTACATCCCTTTTGTTTTCATTACTTTCCAAAAATGTAGAATTTGCTTGGACTAACCAATGTCAATTTGCTTTTGAAGCTTTGAAAGAACAGTTGATTGTAGACCACTCTTGAGAGAACCAAAATGGTCCTTACCATTTCACATATTCATTGATGCTTTAGACATAACCATTGGAGTAGTTCTGATATAATGAGTGAACAGAAACCTTATGCCATATACTTAATCAACAAGAATTTGACCCTTGCAGAGTTAAATTATATGGTAACTGAAAAATAATTTCTTGTTGTTGTTTATTCTAATAATAAAGTTTTCTATTACATAATTGGCTATCATGTATTTATACATATTGATCATTCTTCCATTCGCTATTTGATGAACAAACCTATTACTCATGGCATAGTGACTAGGTGGTTATTTCTTCTATGGGAATTTGACATCACCATCCCCGTTAAGCTTGGAAAAGATAATGTTGTAGTTGATTCCCTTTCTAGGCTCATCAATGATGGGGACGCTCTTTCTGTTGAGGATGTCTTTTCTGATGAGAACTTACTTTCACTATCTACTAACACTCCATGGTTTGTATATATCGTTAATTATTTGGCTACATGGAAACTCCTGACATGCTTCTCACCAAAGGAATGACAAAGAATTATCAGGCAGAGTGTCAGTTATTCCTGGGTTCTAAGCTACCTCTTTTGCACATGGTTGAATCTCATAATCCAACGTTGTGTTCGAGAGGATGAGATTCATGACATCCTAAAATCTTGTCATCGTGATCCTTGTGGTGGGCACTTTGCCAATAAAAGTATTTCTCATAAAGTGTTGCATCTAGGTGCTAGCGGGGAAAATCCACATATTACTATATTGGGTCGGAGTATAGGCAGAGCATTGATCTCCCTTAACATACAGTCCTATTTCAAAACTACCCCAAATAATCTGACCTTAAAATATAAGAGAAGGCAAAGAGGGTGTACCTTAGGTCCTTTCGGCTGGTGTAGACCTCCTTCTCCTTTGTAGTTAATTGGATTGTTGGTCTCCTCCCAAAGCTGACCTACAAAAAATTTAGACGACAAAGCTACAAAATATTCTATCTCTACTTATCAGTGTTAGGTTTCAGATAGAAATGTGAATGCATTAATCAAATAAGCACAAAAACAAAATATTTGGGACAGAAACAAAATTCTTTTATTCAAATGTGAAGATTACAAAATTTACAACCTTCTCGTTGGCAGGCGCTCTCCGAACTTGGTCTGGGATCCTCTTACTGCTGCTCCAAGTGCATCATTCCCATAATACCTCTCACAATCAACTGATCTTCTTGGGAAGTAAGGAATGGATTATATAGGGAGAGGGATGAAGGGGGAATGCTAAGGCCAAATATTAGAAAGGGATGCAAAGCTTGGGCTAAAAGAGGAAGGGATTTTGGCAGAGTTTCTATGTTCTAATGCTTGATGATGGAATGGGACCCCAAGACCTCCTTTTATATGACAAAAGGATAGCTATTTGGTTTGGGGACGGGCTACAATGGGTGAATTGGTTGGGAAACCCTCGATAGCCTGTAAACTCCGTCGAATTCCTTGGAACTTTTTTATATTTTGCAACTTTTGGAGGTAAACATGGGTTGTTTAGTATGCAGCTAGCGTATGTACGCAGTCTATCTAGTATGCAGCTAGTGTATGTATGCGGTAAATAGTGTAGCAGGGCGCCTACATGCTCCAAAAAATGTTTTTTTTTAAAGAGAGTTCCTCGACAGTAATTTGGCAAGTTGTGCAAGTAGAAATGCCAATGCATAGGTAGGGAATTTTAGGGCTATAACACTAGGCTACTACTGGCCTGAAATTTTTCAAGACGCTAAGAGGTACATTAGAAGTTGTGACAATTGACAAAGAATGGGACAACCAATTCAATCTCATAAAATGTCACTCCAAACTCAGTTTATAGAGGAGCCTTTCAAGAAGTGGGATCTAGACTTTGTGGGACCTATCAACCCTTCGTCCAGATAGAAGGCACATATCTTGGTTTGCATAGACTACGCCACCAAATGGGTTGAGGCCAAAGAACTTTCGAGGGCCACAGAATAGGTAGTAGCAGATTTTCTCTGTGAGGAAATATTTGTTCGATTTGGGGTACCCAGAGATATTGTCACAAATGGAGGAGAAAAAATCACTTCAAATTTCATTAAGTCCATTACTAAAAAATATCAAACCCGGCATAGGGAAATCACACCACACCATCCACAAGCCATTGGGAAAGTAGAGGGTACCAACCAATTTATAGAGTCCATAATAACCAAAATATTACAAATCCATCATAGAGATTGGGCCAAAAGGCTTCCAAAATATCTTTGGGATTTGTATACCACATGGAAAAATAGTACAAGATTCACCCCTTACAAGCTTGTGTGTGGTAAGCATATTGTCCTCCCCATTGAGTTTTAAGTAAAAACATTAAGGACTACACTACAAGTAGGCATGTATCTTTCAGAAGCTTAAAATAACCCCCTCGACCAGATTAATGAGCTTCATGAGCTCCGTTAAGCTTATATGCACCAAGACTCTATTGTTCAATAGTAGAGGGATAAGTGGCATGATAGCTTCATTAAGAAGAAGAAATTTTAGGTGGGAGATTGGGCTCTCTTGTATGTTCCATGTTTAAAGGTTTTAATGGAATTTTTTGCATTCATTGGTTAGGACCATATGAAATCAACGTTGTCCATGACAATGATTTAGTGAAGTTGTGTACTATTGATGAAGATCGAATCCCTCTTATGGCCAATGGTCATCGTTTGAGATTGTATTAGTAGCCATTGTCCAAGGATGCCTTCATTCGAGATCTTGTTATTCATTCAAATTTAGAGGTTGTTAGCATAGTGGTTGTGCCACTTATACTTGCAACAATTTGATTTTTCAAAGCAGTTTGTCATAATAATAAAAAACGAAAAAAGAAAACAAGAAGAAAATTATAATAATTCAAGTAGTGAAAAACTTTTTCAGACACTACGGAACCTAATGATGCCATCTGAAAACCAGCTTGCTAGCAGATGATGTTTGCAAAAAGAAAAAGAAAAAAAGTGAAAAGGGAGAAAAGAAGAAAAAATAGAGAACAATCTTTTAGAAGCAAATCCATTCCTTGTCACAATTTATTTGATTTTTTTCTTCCATGAAATATGTACTTATATTTCTTTAGGTTGCTCTGACATTATATTATGTTGCCACATGGAGTTCTTGCTTACTTAGAGTAACAAGTACCATATTTTCAACATATGCTACAGAACCATTATTATTGTAGCCTACTTCAGAACCATTATTGTTGCAGCTTGCTATAGAACATCATTCTTCTTGTAGGTTTCCCCTATTTTCACTCTCCCTGTCTGCTAGGAAATCTTCATTTCAACTACCAATCCAACAAGTACTAGATACTAGCATGAAGTATTTTGATTTTCTTAGCATCTTGTTCAGTGTTGAGATTTCTTTTAGATGGGTATGAAACATTGTCAGTCTGTTACAGATCCTCCAATATTCCAACATTATTGATCTGCTACAAATCCTTCGATATTCCAAATTTTTTGATATGCGATAAATCCTCCTGTATTCCAACATTGTCAGTCTCCTTTAGATCCTCCAATATCTTAATATTTTTAGTTTGCTACAGATCTGAACTATTGACTATTCAAGAGACACTCTAGATATTCAAATCTTCACAATTGTCCCAAATCTTTGTTTTTCATTTACTTCCTTCCCCTGAGGTAAGTACAGGTATGCATTCTCCTCTTATTTTGAATAATCGATGGATGTGCTAGTTTTCTACTTAATTGTACGTATGTCGATCCTAGCAGTTATTTCCTCATTTCCCCAAGGTCTGTCAAAATCTTTATGCAGGGGAGGGCATTACCACATTTGGCAATAGTTATTTCCATATTTGGCTAGACTTATTGCCATATTTGGTGGAATTCATGTGGGATTATTACCATTAGTGGAATCCATAGTTTCCCTAGACACATGTGCTACGGATCCTTCTTTGATTTCCATGCCATTATGTGCAATTATTTTGGCCGCATTCCATGAAAAATCATGATGATGTTCTCATCATTTCACATCCAATGAAATATGTCATCATTACCCATTCCCAACATACCTTATTAAAACTTACCTAATTGTGCTTGTCTGATTATTTCATTGTTTAGGTTTATTTTTCCCACTACTACCACTTCTCTTTCTCTTACTCATGTTGATACCAAGGCCAATCTTTTCTCACCATGGGTGGGAATCCAACAAGAAATGATCCAGACGATACCAAAATTGTATGCTAAAACCCGGAAGTGTTGAGAATTTTTACTGAATCTGGTTAGATGGTTTACTTTGAAAAGTTACAAGGGTTTGATAAATTTGTTGCAATGGAGTTTGCACAACCATTTCAGTCACCCACTGCAAAGGTTCATAGACTATGAATTCAAGAAAACAAAGACATCATAGAAAGGGTAACAAGGTTACCACATTCAAGTAAGGAAACAATCAAGGGAACTGATAAAGGAACCAAGTGATTATCCCTTAGCCTATCATGACCTGAGGTGGATTTATGCATACAAAAATATTTGACTTGCGAGGGAAGGTATAGACTGTCCTTTGGAGATAATTTCAAATTATTAACACAACTTCAACATCAAAAGCACATAAATATTCCTTATTTTCTTCTCCACTCATTGGAATTGATGTGTAAAATGGTTCAAGAAGGGAGAAACCCTGAGGCAAGATTATCCCATCGTGGTCTGATTAAATTGTTGGTGGAATATGCTCTTTCAAAGACTAAGTGAAGTTGGGTCGCCTTTATGGAAACTCCATCATCTCATGGAAAACATAGTGCAGAATCTGTTGAAGCAACAAAAGACCCAAAGAACGGTATTGTTCTACGTGAACCTTTTCCTACAGGGAGTTCTTTGATAATGAAGCGACAAATCTTTTTGGAGAACAACTCCTCCTCTTGAAACCCCTAATAAACAGATAACATGGTCCAACTTAGTCATGGAAATCAATATCGCAGTAGAGGATCCAGAGGTGATCAAAATAAACATGGGGGAGGATTCAAAGGACATTTAGAGAATTGAGACCAGACACTCTAATGAATATGTAGGGGTGGAATTGGATAACCTAGAGGTAGGAGATAATGAAGATGTAGATCTTACAGAGGAAAGAAAGCAATCGGTGGCAGAGAAGAAAAGGAGGAAGAAAGGGGTCCTATATGGTAAGTTACAACCTTTGTATTTTGAAAAATATAGGCAGTCTTGCCAGTGATTGAAGAAGCTTAATAGGAAATTTAGAAAAGAAAATCAAATACTACATGAAAGATTAATTTTTTTCCAGAAAAAATTGAAATGCTATGAATCTCATAGATGTTTGGAAATTTTGTTTTGGGCCATCCAAGAGAACATAATTGGTCACCATCTTCTTTGCATGAGGGTGACCATGGCGATGTTGATGTAAAAATAAAAAACATGATCGAGGATATAGAGCAGGGGCCTTCTACAACTCCTACAGAAGAAGAAGAATTTGTTTCAAAACCCATCTCTAAGGAGGAAGGTTTGAAGATAACAAAAACATTTATAAAAGGAGGCCATTTAAGAGATCTTATTGAAATTGATAAGCTAAAAAGTGAGGTTGCTAAATGGTGAGATGGGGAATAAATTTTAGAAAGGAAGGTTATCTCTTTGACAGAACATCAAGAAGATATTAGTCATCTACAAGAGGTGGAGAAATTGAAGGAGCAAGAAACTATGATGACGATTCAGAAATTAGATATCGAGATTCAGTAGCTTAATCAGGACAAGAAATACCTTTGTCATTTGGCTCATACAATGAGGACTTATTGTTTTCCTTCTCTAATACACTTTGTGTATTTGAAAGAGTAGACGATTTATTTTCAAATAAGAGCCCTATCAGCCAATAATTATTATCACATCTCTGTCTCTAACCAATTCATACAATCATATTTGCATAGTGAAGCGGAAGATAAAAAATAAAAAAAAATGTGTGAACTATACTAGCACAATCTTTTGTTGAATGGACAAGACAACTAGCATCCAAATCCTTATGTTGGAGATGTTCAAATCCGAGCCTTTTTTTCATTTATGAAGAATCAAATAAAATGGAATAATGCACTTTATTTCTTGGAGTTTACAGAGCGGAATGAAGATTTGTGGGTTAGAGGAGAACCTCATCCTTCCATGCTAATCACCGAAAAGGATGAAGTGCTCTAATTGCCTAAATCTATCTCTTCTCTTCAAGAAGCCCAAAGTTTGGCATCTCCACTTGTGAAAAGTGGGTAACAATGAATCGGTTAGAAACCTCGATGTGTCTTCAGAGAAGAAATTAATCAGTAACTCCTGAATGGAGATGAAGGGATCATCTTTCTTATTCAAGGTTTGGGACTACATTGGATCATTCTAAAAAGTATATCGATTGTTTGCAGGCATGTGGCTCGAAGTGGATTGGACTTAGGTTTCATTTTCCCATCTTATGGAGTCATGATAATTCAGAAGAAGAAGATGACTTATGGGTCAATAAGTGTTAGAATGCACATGCAAAGTTAGATAAATGTGGCCGAATATTATTTCATTCATATGATACAAATATAATTACATGAGCTTGACCTTTGAATTCATCTTCCAAGAGGTCTCTTAGACTTTCAATGATGATTCTTGTTACTTGACTATTCACATTTCATCAAGTGAGTAACCCTAACGAATTATGTTTCTGACATTCGACCATTTATCCTAAAGGGGTGTATGTGAGTCCAAGAAGAGAGATGAAATATGGAACTGGATGGTTGTTGATGGTTGAATGTGCTCTCTGAATCTAGTGGTTTTGGGATGACCAAAAACCAAATGGTTAGCAGAAGATGATGTCTTCTACTAAATGGTTGTGGAGGTTTAAGGAAGACCAAAAACCATGGAACTTGGCTCTAAGGCTCAATGGTTCCCATAAAATTTCCTAATTTAGTTGGAAGCTTATGTATTATGCTAATTGGAAGTGCTCTTCAATGGATATTTAAAGATGACCGCAAATTATTGTCTAGCAGAAGATGAAAGTGATTTGAACCCGAGGATGATAAGTTTCCAATAACTGGTTGATTATGTCACTCCTTCAAAAGGGTCAGTTATAGATCGTTTTACTTGAGCGATTTGAAATTAAAGGTAAATTTGAAGTCTTATGCGCTTGAATTCGAAGTGCATGAAACCTCTTTAGTTTTCCTTACGTGCAATATGTCATGCTTGCATTTAACATCCTATGTGCGGAAATTCATGGAAAAACAACATAAGAACATAATACACATAATGGATATGACACTTCCCTTGATAACGGAGTTCACCTGATGTGGGATACCTCTCTGGGTCATGCTCCAAAGCCTGACCACTTTATTCTCCTCGATGTAATGATGTCTCTCCTTTACAAGTTGTAAGTCCAAAGTCCCTTTTCGATGACGACAACAAGAGATTAGGAATGTATACATCTTCACAAGTTCTCATACTCATGAGGCATCCATGATGCTGACATGGACATCATTCCCACATACTCAATACATAAAAAGAGGAAGAGTAAAATATGACCCCCATTAACATGGAGCCATAAAAAAAAACCTTAGATCTGTTGCTCAGATCCAAGCATAAATATGAATCCCATACAAAGATCCTGAAACCACGAGATTTAGAACTGCTTCATTGGCCACTTATCATGCAAGTGCCACAATTTCTCTATCACATATAACTAATTGATTTGATGTGAAAGAAGAGAAGAAAAGAATAGATAGAAGGAATAAGTTGATCTTGTTGCCTTGTTGTAGCCTCTCTATGCTCCTTCAGACCTATAACATGCATGTTATGCTACAACGTTTAATGACAAAACAACATAATGAAAAGCATGCTTACATTGGCTTCTCCAGAACTTAGCTTGCTTATCTGAAGCTCTGTTGCAAAAACAGACCTCGGCGTTGGATTCTCATCACCGAATCACCTAAAAATGATTGTCAAATCATCTCCATCCGAGTCAAACACTTTCAGGCCCAAGAGACACCTATGCCTCAGTTACCATGTCACTGCCTTTAAAAATGACTCATTCTGGAGTTAAGCTACAAAATATTTTCTCATATAATAAAACTAACACCACCACTGCATTCGCGGCATCATTTTACCTAAAAAAAACTGTCTCCACGCCTTGATCTGAGTCAGACACTTTCAAACCCAAGAGACACCCTTGCCTCGGTTTACATGCCACTGCTCCTACAATAAATGCTGAGAAATCTTGAAAAATGTGCAAAAGGTCGTACAAATTCGTATTGTACGAACGTGCCCTGGCCTCACACACCTCTCTCGTCTCTTGTGTGTGTCCCGAACTCTGCCCTGAACCTCCTTCTTATACCATTTCTGGGTGGTTTGTGTAATAAATGAGTTCGTTGGTGTATCGGTTGGCACAGCTAAGTTTAGGGCGTAGGTTAGCGGAGGTCTCGGGGTCGAATCTTGTGGACTTCGATCTTTTAAACAAAAATTTGGCATGCTCCGCCAAGTTTGGCGGGCAACTGCTAGAATGGTGAAACTGTAACTTATTTGGCAGCGAATATGGCGGATCCATTGCTATTTGTAGCAGACAATTTAGCGAGTAGTTACATTTGGTGGTGAAGGAATATGCCCCTAAAATGGCAGAACTGCTGCCCTATTTGGCGGGGTATTTTAATATTTTTTTTTCAATATTTGGTCACGGAGTGTCATTGTGCATTTCAGGGGTGCCACATGGCACCTCCCTATTGGGCCACATGGAATCCACTGATTGGTCCACTGTGCATGTTGACGTCACCTCGTGACACGTGGTGTATTCTGGGTGGTGCCACGTGGCGTCACCTAGGGGTGCCACGTGGCACTTTTTTACTCGTCCACGTGGCACCCTAAAAAGTCCAAATCCGAGTGACATGTGGCATCCTCTGGTGTTTCCACGTGGCATGTTGATGTCATCATGACACATGTCACCCTCTACACTTTCCACATAGGTTGTATGGATGTTGACATCATCCATACTAATGCTGACATCAGCAGTATGGATGCTGACTCATCCCTGTTGATTGGGCTAGGTTGACCAAAACTTTGACCACTTATATCTTGTGATCTGTAATTCTGTTTGACGAGTCGTTTGCGTCGTTAGAAATCTTGCGACGTGCTCTTTGCAATCATGACATTTTAATTGAGTTTTGGTAACTTTGAAATTTTCCCTTTCTTTGTCTGTTGAAGCCATTCTGAGCCTCTTGGGACACTTCTGAAACTTATGTGATGTTCCCTAGATCCATCCGGATCAAAAAGTCTTCTACTAAATCGAGGTTTAAGGAAAACCACAATCCAATCTGGTGTTTTTTGGATGACCACAAACCAAATCACACTCGCTCGTTACTACTCGATTGATAGGACTTCGAAACTTGAAGCCTGGCTGTCAATC
>ML805937.1:44438-70114 GCA_009831015.1 Picea engelmannii | reverse complement strand
AAGGATACAAATATTTATGATTGTTATGCATGTGTATAATTCAATGTCTCTGTACTAACCTGAGGGGAGAGGCGTCCCCACTCACTGTGTGTATCTCTATAATCCTATATATATATATATATATATATATATATATATATATATATATATAGATTTTGTGTGACACGGTGTTGGAATGCCCGAACCCAACTAGTCTTTCAGAGAATAGGGTACTATGAAGAAGCCCTGAGAAAACCATGGATTTTCTTAGTCAAGCGCGAGAATCCTTGAGGCTCGATAAGACTTGAGAAGGACTTGAAGATAAACATTCACGAACAGGCAAAGTTCAGGCATGGACTGTTAAGTCGGTGGAAAATCCCTAATTTTATGAGATTTATTTATGAGTGTCTGCATGCGAGTAAAGTTGTGTGTCTAGTAAATAGGAAAGGATACAAATATTTATGATTGTTATGCATGTGTATAATTCAATGTATCTGTACTAACCTTAGGGGAGAGGCGTCCCCACTCACTGTGTGTATCGCTATAATCCTATGGTATATATATTCTATGTGACACGGTGTTGGAACGCATGAACCCAACTAGTCTTTCAAAGAATAGGGTACTATGAAGAAGCCCTGAGAAAACCATGGATTTTCTTGGTCAAGCGCGAGCATCCTTGAGGCTCGATAAGACTTGAGAAGAACTTGAAGAAATACATTCATGAACAGGCTAAGTTCAGGCATGGACTGTTAAGTCAGTGGAAAATCCCTAATTTTCTTCGGAAGAATCATGGACATGGATTTGGCACGATGAATAAATTTGGGCCCTTTATCATGATGTGGTTGAGATGCGACCTCAACCATTGATTGGACTGAAGGGAAATATCTTGACCCTTCATCGGTGCTAAGCACAAATCCATACTGTGAAATCAACAAGGTTCGTTGATCTATCGGAGAGTGATCGTAGACGATACTGGACTGTTGGATCCGTGGTGATTTACACAGTCAAAGCCTCTTGGTCATAATGACCTTGGAATCTTGAGGGACGATCTAGACCATCCATCGGGGTGAGGCTGCAATGAAACTTCATCATAGATCTTGGTGAATCTCGTTGGAACGAGATCAAGTGGAAAAGGTGACATCATCATGATGTACCCTGTTGACTAGTATCGCCACCACGTCCAAAGAGGGTACATGTTAATTGGTGATTAGAGAAAGGGGAAAGGGAGAGACCCTGTCGGATCGTAACATGAGTCAAGTGTCGTCAAACTTGAATCATTAGATCCATGAGGTGGAGACCCTATGTGAGTACCACGTGTCTCACCAAGATGACATCCCATGTGGCCTGGGGTTGACAAGTGTCATCCTTGTAGTGTCCCTAAACAAAGGGTCATATGATAAGGGAGAAGAGAATCCATAGAATATCGTTCCTAGATCTTGACTATTAGATTCCCCAAGAGAAGATCATGACGTCCATCGTGATGGGTTATGCGAGGTACATCACAAAGTTACATTCCAAGGGAATAACTCCGAGGGAGAAATCTGACTGTTGATCTTCCATAGTCAGAGGGATTGTGTAAATGATCTGGACCGTCCACCCGTAGTTGAAGGTTCCAGCAGATGACATGGGAAATACCATGTGTCCTAACAAAAGAAGGCCATGTGTCACCCTAATAGGCATTAGACAAGGGTCCGCGGGGAAAATGGATTCCACACGCCAAGCGGTACGTGTGTCATGTGTCACCCCACGTGTCAGTAGGAGATGGATTGACGAATTAGATGTAATCCCAATCGAAGGTGAGGAGAATGGGTATGTGAGTCCGTGAACCGGCGAACCCGACACATCATGAAATAATCTAAGTATCAAAACTTCACAGACTCATGAAAGGAAGGTTATATAATTTTACCTAAGTGAGTCCACAAAGATGGAAAAATGGATAAGTATTGAGACTTGGAAAAATGGCTAAGTATTGAGCCTCCACGAACTCATGAAAGGAGGGCCATATAATTTTACCTCCGCGAGTCTGCGAAGATGGAAAAATGGCTAAGTATTGAGACTCCATGAACTCATGAAAGGAGGGTCGTAAAATTTTACCTTCTGCGAAGATGGAAAAATGGCTAAGTATTGAGACATGGAAAAATGGCTAACTATTGAGATTCCAAAGACTCATGAAAGTAAAGTTGTAGAATTTTACCTCTGTGATCCTGCGAGTCCACCTAGGTGGAAAAATGGATAAGTATTGAGAGTTCACGAACTCATGAAAGGAGGGTCACAGAATTTTACCTCTGCCAACTCGCGAGTCTGTGATCCCACGTAGATGGAAAAATGGATAAGTATTGAGATTTTACGGGCGGACTTGTGAAAGAAAAGTGTTAGCGTCAGAAGTCACTCCTAGATTGCTTGCAGGAGAAGAGCCCGACACCCATCAGTTTTATGTCACGATTTGTTCATAAGGGGTGATCGAATGGAGATAATGGCTTGAGGAGGTGTCACTCTAATTCAGGGACTAAATCTGATACGTAAAGAACAAAGGAGGTCTGGAATCCTAACTTCAGCCAGCAAGTTGATCAAGGGTGAATAGGTGGAAGACTTGATAAGAAGGGTGAACAAACGGCTTTGGGCAACAGGCTTACAGCAGTTTGCGGAAGAAAGACTCTGAATGCAAGATCCTCTTGGTTCAGGGTCTCAAGAAACTAGAAGGGGACTTGACTGGATCTGCCAATTCCAAGTCGCTCAGCGCAGGGAAATCACAATAACCGATTAGAGACAGCGCAACTATTACAGTGATCCATTACAACATCATCCTATAATAGCTACAGCTCGATTGGATCCTCCAATTCTGAGCTGCTCTAACATAGTGTAAACAAAAGCATGAAAGAAACTGGCATTCATAAGGCAAGAAGTCTCAAAAGTTCATACATAATCAGATTAATAGTGCTTCGTTAAAACTTTACAACCGGGAGCTCTGCTCAACCATCGATCCTTACAAAAATGGCAAAAATGCCTACATATACTTGGAACTAACCCCAGCCCTCAAGGCGCGATCATATCATGAATTCAATGCTTAACGTTGAGGAGCTTCTCTGTCAGGATGGGCTATCGGTCTGCCTCAATCAAATCTTCCCTCTGCTCCCCTGTCGTGCGCCTCTTTAATTCAGCATGGCTCGTGCCAGGGGGTAGCTGAGCCCTTTGAATATTGAACTGGCGTGTGCAGGCTTCCCTGGTGAGTTGGAGGCTCGGCGTGGCTTTCTTGGAGAGAACCGGTACAAGGGACTTTCCTGGGTCAATTTCAGCCGGGTCCTCCATACTCTGTAATAAATGGGTGACGCGAGGCTTCACCCACCCTCTTTCTCCTTTTCTGCTGAGCCGAAGTGGCTCTTTGGATCCCCGAGTGAAATCCCGTCCTAGTCCACAGGTCTCTTCTCCTTTCCTCATGATCTCTTGAACTTCACCGAGACCTTTTCCCAACTCTATATCGGGTTTCGGGGTTTCGTGTTCCCCGCTGTCAAGAGTTCTTGACCCTTTGAACTCCCGATCACCAATTCTTCAATGAGCGCGTGTATGGGTTAGCCCTCCTGGCTATACTATGGTCCATACGACCACCTCTTATATGACCTGAGCCAAACCTCTGTCGGGGTTTCGGCGTTTTTGATATCTCGATACACAAGTCCCCGGGACTCGCGATTCTCCGATTGACGATGCGCCTTCTGTGCTAGCCCTCTGACTAGGCCCTGGTCCAAGTGACCATCACCATATGCCCTCGACCATACTCTCCATCGGGGTTTTGTAGTTTGCGATGTCAACGAGCATGCATCCTCTGGACTCGCGATTCCCCGAAACCCGATGGCTCATGGTCGTTGACATGTCAACGGCCCGTCCCTCGTCGCGAAAACCTACCACTTGTCTTCCACTTGCGGTCCCACATGCTAACCGGCGGTTGCCGAGATATCGCTTCTCGCGATCTCGCAACTCTGGACGCAAATCTTTGCAGCTCCAACTCACGAACCTCCGAGCTCGCGATATGACGATGCCACTTGGCGTTGTCTCCCTACAAGGATTGATCTTCTGACACCTGTCCCCCACTATGGTCCTTAACTCCGTCAGGAAATCGTGTATCGGGATATCGCGATTCCCGTTGTCATGTGCACGGGACTTTCAGTTCCCCGATCCTTGACTCTGAGGGATCTCTCGACACGTGTCCCTGCTGACGGACGGTTCTAATCCAGTCGGGAAATCGCGGATCACGATTCCTACATGCAAGAGTTTCTTGTCTTCGAAAACTCTGATTCTCCGATGAACTGAACCACGGCTTTCCTCCTCTGCACACTAGGGGTTAACCCCGGTGCAACTTCTCGAGATTTAACGGCTGACGGGATTTCATCGATCTCCTCTGTAAGAGTCTGACCGTCGATTTGCTTTGAGGATGGTTCTCGACTGCTGAAGACAAAACTTTGCCCGCTCGCTTGCTTGACTTGCTGCTACAAAATGGGATTCTCTCGTGATATGCTCAGGTGCTTCCCATGCAAACTGCAGACCTGGGTACGCCTAATCCCGAGACAAGAAATATCTCTAACAAAAAGTTACATAAGTATATAGTTGTGAGTCTGGGAATCCATGAGACCGTGAATAAAAAGGTATTGTGACGGAAAATTTCTTTAATAAGCAAAGGACAATGGATATGTGAGTGGGAGGAAGTAATATAAATTAGATAAAGCGAGAAAAATTGGACACCCCACCTCTTAGATGGCCCTTAAGGGGTTGGGTATGTTACAAAGTGGTATCATAGTAGGCAACAATACTTGGCCTGCTTGGGCTCATGAAGGAATTGAATAAGTTTTATTAGAAAATTATAAAGGGAAATATATACTACCCTACCCTATTTATAAGGACCTACTAATACCCAGTCGTGTGACCAAGTACTTAGGCCTTTGAGTGTGTTAGCATTTGTTGGCCAAGAGGTAATTTCTTCATGGTATAGCAGGAGGTTGAGGGGCGGTAATAACACCACTTGTAAGAATGCAACTATGGCCTTAGTGACTACTACTTGTTCCCTAGTGGACGCCCCGGAAAATACAAGCATGAAATAATTTTAGTTAACTCATGTGTGGCTTATGTGTGTGCTTCTCTTTGGAACCACCGACCCTTTAGCATAAGTCATGACTACTTTCACGATGTATAACGACGTGGACCATTGATCCGACCGTAATCAACGATCGCGATTTGAAATATTACCCACCCAAATTTTGATTATGAAGACCCCAACCAACGATGGATATTGAAAACCTATTTGATCCTACAGTTCCTAAGTCCCCATTTTACCCAACGAGTAGAATCCCAACGGATTTCATTGTGCAATGATTAAACCTGAAATCTACAGAATAATAACCTGACAAATAATTGATCGTAGGGATTTATTAAAAACCTTCTTATTGGAGAGAGGAACATAGTTATATGTTATTTTTACACAACTAAATAGGGACTATATACTATTGTAAAACACTAGATTTCTACATCATAATATGAGTTTACAAATGTACCATGTTGTTTTTAAGATAATGGGCAAGTTGACTAACAGAGAACTGTTGATTCTCAACACTTAACCATTATGAGATTTCCCAGACAAGCTCTAAGAACAGTGATGGTGACCCAACATGAATGGGGGGAGAGTTCTGATAACAAAGAGGAAGAATCTGATGAAAGGAGAATGGTAGAAACCCCTGCAAACTTGGTTGAGAGTGTGAGAAGTCTTAGGGAAGGATTGCAAATCTTTAAGGCTGACAATGACCGAATAATGATGGAGCAGGAAAAACATACCAAGATAAATGTGGTCTTGTTGCAAAGTGTTTCAGAACTACAACGACAATTGCAACATGGGCCATCCACCAACAACATGGGAAAAAATTGCCCTGAGAAAACTCAGAGTTTACCTGAAATGAAGAGGCACGAACTTGAAAGCAGCAATGCAAGAATAAACCCTCTCAATAAGGCTCATCATGGAGCAAAGATGCATGCCAAACAAAATATTCATCTAAGGATTTCTCTAGAGAACGAGTAGAAAGCTCCACAGAACTTTCCAGCAGTAAGACCAGTTCCCATTCCCAGAAGAGGGGGAATAAAAGGAAGTACTCCAAGGGCAGGGACTCTGAGGAATTTAATAAATCCAAGCCACCTAATTTTGATAGGGAAATCAAAATATGGGAAGAGGCAAAAGCTTGGATATCGGGCCTAAAGAAGTATTTCAGATTTCATAACTACTCTGAGAAATTGAAATCTTGAATAGCTATATTCAATTTGAATGGAAAGGCCTCTATCTAGTGGGAAGACCTTAGAAATGTAAAAGGAATCCAGGAAAAGGGGTTGTCTTGGAATAAGTTTGAGAAATACTTCAAGAAGTACCTTTCTGAGAGGTACTATGATGAAAAGATGAAGGAGTTTTATTAGCTCAAACTAGGACAACTCACTATATATGAATACATAAACAATTCTTTGGAACCAATGAGGTATGTACCATACATAAAGGATGAAAAGGTAAAGATGCAGTGATTTCTTAATGGGATGCCTCAATCCTTCCAGAACAAGATTGAATTTGATGAACCTATAAACCTGGAGGATGTCATTTGGAAGGCTAGATATTGTTATGAGCAACTCAACCACAAAGCAGAACCCCCCAAGGAATGGAAGAAGAAAAATAAGATGGGATTCAAGAACATGGGAGTTAAACCTTCAAGGTTCAAGAATTTTGGGAAGAGTTCCAGGATGGGCTTCCCTGCAAAAAGTGTGAATCAACATAACTTCCCATCTCAAGGTGGAAATAGAACTATTGGATCAGCCCTAGGTAGGACTGAAAGCACAAAGAAGGAACAGTTGAAATGTTGGGGTTGTGGAGAAGAGCACATGATGAGGGAATTTCCTCATAGGCATCAAAACAACAAGGTATTTTACAACGTCCAAGAGGCTACCATGGTCGATGATGTGGCCAGAAGCATACCAAAAATCCATGTAGCTTTGGACAATAGACAAGAAGACCACCAAGCCTCAGTGGTGGAAATGGAAGGTATTGTCACCAACCATATTATCATTTTGATTGACCCTAGTTCTAATATGAGTTATATTTCTCCTCAAACTATTGAGAAGTGTAAATTACAACAAGAAAAACACACTTAGCCATGGCTGGTACAACTGGCCATGGGAACAAAAACAAGGGTAACAAGGATCATAATAGTATGCCCAATCATCGTGAATGAGTTGCCTACCCAAGCCACCTTAAACATCCTTCCTCTAGGATCATACAACATGTTTATCAGCATGGATTGGTTGGTTTCCCATAAAGCTAAATTGGATTGTTATAAAAAAACCTTAGAATGTGAATATGACAAAGGGAAGAAAATAACTTTGCACGAAATTCAAAAACCTGTCTCAACAAGAAAAATATCAATAAGATAGATATTAAATTCAGTTAAGGACCAAAAACCAAGCCTAGAAGAGCACCCTATATTGAAAGATTTTAGAGATGTGTTTCCAGAAGAGGTACCAGGGTTACCTCCCAAGAGAGATATTCATTTCTCAATAGAGCTTATACCTGGAGCAATGCCAATGTCTAGAGCACCCTATAGTATGAGTATCGTAGAGTTAGTGGAGCACAAATTGCAGCTAAAAGAAATGTTAAACAAGGGATACATTCGGCCTAGTGTGTCTCCCTGGGGAGCACCAGCTTTATTTGTAAAGAAGAAGGATGGCACACTCAGGTTGTGCATATACTATAGACAACTAAATAAAATGACAATTAAGAATAAGTACCCCTTTCCTAGGATTGATCACTTATTTGAACAATTAAGAGGTGCCACCATATTTTCCAAGATTGAGCTGAGATCCAGATATCATCAAGTTTGAATCAAGGATGAGGACATCTATAAAACCACCTTTAGGACAAGGTATGGACACTATGAATTTGTGGTGGTGCCATTTGGTCTCACCAATGCACCGGCCACCTTCAAGTGTTTGATGAACAATGTACTCAATAAGTTATTGGATAGATTTGTATTAGTTTTTATTGATGACATACTAATCTACTCAAAGAGTAAGGAAGAGCATGAAGAACATCTAAATTTAGTACTCCAAGTGCTAAGAGAGCACAAGCTCTATGCTAAGCTTAGCAAGTGTGACTTATTCCAAAGGCAAGTCCATTATTTAGGCCATGTTATCTCTAATAAATGAGTGGCAGTTGACCCTGATAAGATCAAAGCCATTATAGATTGGCCCACACCCAAGCATGTCACTGACATTAGATCCTTCATGGGTTTAGCAGGATATTATAGGAGGTTCATAAAAGAATTCTCTAAGATTGGTCACCTAATCACTTCACTGCAGAGAAAGAGGGTGAAATTTATTTGGATAGCAGAATGTGAGGAAAGTTTCCATCAGTTGAAACACCTCTTAACACATGCCCCTGTATTGAAAAATTGCATACCCAAACAAGGGATTCCTAGTGTGCATTGATGCCTACAAAGAGGGACTCGGAGGAGTCCTCTTGCAAAAGGGACATGTAATATGTTATGAATGCAAAAACTTGTGTAAACATGAAATGAATTGTGTGACCCATGACCTAGAGCTAGTTTCCATAGTGCACGCTTTGAAAATGTGGAGGAACTATCTCCTAGGAAGAAGGTTTGTCCTCGTGACAAACCATAGTGGGATGAGGTATTTATTTGACCATCCCAAGCTAAATGCTATCCAAGCTAGGTGGATGGCTCTTATCAGTGGGTTTGAGTTTGAAATCAAACACATCAAAGGAAAATAAAGTCGAGTGGTTGAGGCCCTCGGTATAAGTATGAAGGTAATTCATTTAGCAACCATGAGTACTTGCGAACCAAACCTTGAGAAAAGAGTTAAAAGTGCACAAGAGGTAGATGAGTTCTTCAAAACTACAAAAATGCACCTAGAGCAAGAACCCACTAGGATGAAGTATGAAGGTTATCGACTAACAAGTGATGGCCTACTAACATACAAAGGGAGGTTGTATATCCCAATTGATGATGCCTTGAAGAAGTTCATATGGATGAACTACACAAAAGTCTGTATGTTGGTCACCCTGGTTATCAGAAGATGAGTACAGCCCTTAGGAAACTATTTTATTGGCCAAGAATGAAAAAGTACACAATTTATTATTTGGCTAAATGCCTAGAGTGCCAACAAGTTAAGGTAGAACACCAACACCCAACAAGGTTGTTACAACCCCTACCTATTCCAGAATGGAAATGGGAAACCATTTCGATGGACTTCATCACTCAACTACCCAAAACGACCAAACAAAATGATGGCATCATGGTAGTTGTGGATAAATTGAGCAAGGTTTCCCACTTCATTCCGATAAAATCCACTTGCAAGGAAATAGATATTGTCATCATATTCATGAAAGAAATATTCATACTACATGGGATGCCCAAGGAAATTATATATGATAGGGATGCCAAATTCACCTCGGAATTTTGGAAGTCCTTGTTCACTGGTTGTGGAACACAAATGTTGTTTAGTACAACCTACCACCCTCAAACTCATGGTAAAACAAAGAGGATGAACCGAATATTGGAAGACATGTTAAGGATGCATTTAATGCATTAGCCCAGGAAATGGGAAAAGTATCTACCCCTGGCAGAATTTTCCTACAATAATGAATTCCAAGAATCCTTGGAAATGGCCCCTTTTGAGGCCCTCTATGGCAGAAAATGCAACATCCCAATCGGATGGGATAATCCAGTAGACAGGGTTACCCTTGGACCTAAAATGTTAATGGAACTAAAACAAAAAATGACCCAAATAAGGAGAAATCTGAAGGTGGCCCAAGACAGGAAAAAGAGTTATGTAGAGAACAAAATAAGTCATAAGGAATTTAGAATAAGAGATCACGTGTATCTTCAAATCAAACCAAGAAGAAGATCCTTAAGAATGGGATCATGTGCTAAGTTGGCACCCGGATTTTGTGTCCCTTTTGAAATTATGGACAACGTGGGACCTGTAGCCTATAAACTGGCCTTACCCCCCATAGTGAAGGCACATAATGTGTTCCATGTTTCCTTATTAAAGAGATATATACATGATTCTGCTCACATAATTGATTGGTCTGTGATACAAGTGGAGCCAAAGGGAGCGTTCCAACCAGGGCCGCAATGTATCCTAAATAAGAGAGAGATCCCTCTCAGGAACAGAACCATTGCCCAGGTCAAGGTGCAATGGAAACACTTTGGTCCCAATGAAGCAACTTGGGAAATGGAGGATGCCATGAAACATGCATACCCTTTTTTGTTCACAGCTGAATATGGAACTTTTGTGTTAAATAGAACACTGAGGGCGGTGTTCCTTTAAGGGGGAGGGGATTGTAACACCCCTATTTCCCCCAATATGTAATTATAAGTTTTATTATGGAAAAACAATAAGCTGACCCATGCGTGATCAAGGATAAACAATGGACCTTGATAGATTTTGTAATGTGTGTTTGTGTGTGTGTGTGTGTGTGTGTTTGATTTTTAATAAAATAGATAATGTTGAGCTCAGGGGTGGTTGGTTGTTGCAAATTTTAATGCAACCTTGCCTACGGTTGGGTGGAGAGAGACTCTCTCTACACCAATACTCAACATATCTCATTTTTTTGTAGATAAGTGTCTCGTCTACCTCTGTGTATTGATATGAATATGTGCATGGCTAAATGAACAACATGATATTTAATTGTAACTATTTTGTCTACAAATCAAATTGTGTATTCTAGAGACATCAGTAATTGTGCATAATGTGTAATTGTGTGAAGAGTTTTACATTCTTTCTTGTGAGTACTTCAAGTCTTGTGAGATTTATTTACGAGTGTATGCCTATGAGTAAAGTTGTGTGCCTGGTAAATAGGAAAGGATAGAAATCTTTATGATTGTTATGCATGCATATAATTCAATGTATATGTTCTAACCTAAGGGGAGAGACGTCCCCACTCATTATGTGCATCATTGTAATCCTATGGCATATGCATGTACTCTCGTGCGTATGTTTTCTATGTGCCATGGTGTTGGAACGCCCGAACCCAACCAGTCTTTCAAAGTATAGGGTATTGTTAAGAAGCTCTGAGAAAACCATGGAGTGTCTTGGTCAAGCGCGAGAATCCTTGAGGCTCTGTAAGACTTGAGAAGGACTCAAAGAAATACATTCGCCAAATGACTAAGTTTAAGCGTGGATTGTTAAGTCTGTGGAAAAGCCCTAATTCGATTAAGAAGAATCATGGTCATGGATTTGACACGATGAATAAATTTGGGCCCTTTATCTAGATGTGGTCGAGATGCAACCTCGATCGTTGATTGGACTGAAGAGAAATATATTGACCCTTTATCGGCATTGAGAAAAAATCCATACTCTAAAATCAACAAGGGTCGTTGATTTGTTGAAGAGTGATCATGGGCGATACTGGATCATTGGATCTGTGGTGATTAAAACGATCAGAGCCTCCTGGTCAAAATGACCTTGGAAGCCCAAGAGACGATCTACACCTTCCATCGAGTTGAGGCCGCGATGAAACTCCATCGTAGATCTTGGTGAATCGCGTTGGAACGAGACCCAGGGAAAAAGGTGACATCATCACAATGTACCATGCTGACTAGTATCACCACCATGCCCAAAGAGGGTACGTGCTAATTGGTGATTGGAGAAAGGGGCAAGGGAGAGTCCATGTGGGATCGCAATATGAGTCAGGTTTCGTCGAACTTGAATCGTCGGATCCATGATTTGGAGACCCTATGTGAGTACCACATGTCTCACCAAGACAACATCCCACACAACCTGGGGTCGACAAGTGTCATCCTCACAGTGGCCCTAAATTGAGGGTCATATGATAAGAGAGCGGGGAAGCCATAGATTCTCAATCCTAAATATTGAATGTTAGATTCCCCAAGAGCATATCATGACGTCCATTATGACAAGTTATGTGGGGTACATCACAAAGTTACATTCCAAGGGAGAGATCTGATCGTCGATCTGTCATGGTTAGAGGGTTTTCATAGGTGATCTGGACCATCCACCTTTAGTTGAAGTTCCAACGGATGACGTGGTAAATACCACATGTCTCGATGAAATAAGGCCATGTGTCACCCTAAGAGGGTGCCACATGTCACACGGTTTTGGCAGAATTAGACAAGGCTCCACAGGGAAAATGGATGCCACGTGTCAAGTGGTACGTGTGCCATGTGTCACCCCACGAGTCATGCCACGTGTCAGTAGGAGATGGATTGACGAATTAGACATAAGCCCAACTGAAGGTGAGGAGAATGGGTCTGCAAGTCTGCCAATCCACGAACCCGACACATCACGAAATAATCTAAGTATCAAAACTTCACGGACTCATGAAGGGAGGGTTACAGAATTTTACCTATGCGAGTTCGCGAAGATGGAAAAATAGTTAAGTATTGAGACTTGGAAAAATGGAAAGTATTGAGAATCTGCGGACTCATGAAAGGAGGGTCATAGAATTTTAGCTCTTCAAGTCCGCGAAGATGGGAAAATGGCTAAGTATTGAGACTCCACGAACTCATGAAAGGAGGGTCGTAGAATTTTACCTGCACAGGTCCGTGAGTCTGCAAAGATGGAAAAATGGATAAGTATTAAGACTTGGAAAATGGCTAAGTATTGAGACTCCATGGACTCATGAAAGTGAGTTCATAGAATTTACCTCTGTGAGCCCGTGAGTTTGCGTAGATGGAAAAATAGCTAAGTATTGAGATTTCATGAACTCGTGAAAGGAGGGTTGCAGAATTTTACCTCCATGAGCCCGCGTAGATGGAAAAATGGCTAAGTATTGAGATTTTATGGGCGGACTTGTGAAAGGAAAGTTACATAATTATGTAGTAGTGAGTCTGTGAGTCCATGAGACCGCGAATAAAAAGGTATCGTCATGGAAAAGTTCTTGAATAAGCAAAGGACGATGGAGATGTGAATGGGAGGAAGTAAGATAAGTTACATAAAGCGATAAAAATTGGACACACCACCCCTTAGAATGCCCTTAAGGGGTCGGGTATGTTACAATATACATTCCAAGTTTTCTTACAAGTAGCATGTTTGAAAAAAACACCTAGAATTCTAATGATGTTGAAATAAATAGTAATTAACTAAAAAATTGGTTACTATTTGCTTCATCCTGGTTAACATCTGAGGGCAAAGAGTAGTGTTATTCAATATCCATTGATTCCTTCAGTTGATGAACTATTTCATCTTATCTAAGATCGGCCTGACTATAAATGTTTGATGCCTTGTTATTTGCAGTTGTGGATAAAGAGTCCTTCTGAAGATTTAAAGCAAGATTCCACAACATATTACAATATGCTTCTAAAATAGAAACCATATAGTTCTGATGAACCAGTAAACTCATGATGTTTGCATGTTAAGAGACACAATGACAATCATTTTTGTGCACTTTTGTTGTCTCTGAGAACAATGAGCTCCTATTAGTCTGAATGTTTTCTTCATGTCTTCTTAGAATTTTCCTGAATTACATAATTCCTCTATTCTCCATGAGAGACATCTATGTTATCCAAGCCAAATTAGATATAGTGGGACCAAAGAAGAGGTATCTACCCAACATAACTAAGAAGGAGCCACCAAGAACTCGACAATTGTTTTGAGACTTGAAGACAAAATAAAATCCAGAGCCCAACTTTTACCCATGATATGCTCTGACAAAGGCAATCCCAACAATGTACAAACAAAGAAAGAGAACCAAACATAAAAGGAAATGAAACCCATAATTCAGAGAAAACTTCCCACATAAAGAGCAATAGATTCCCTCACCATAAGCCAAACCTTCTACCTTTTCCACCTTCTTGTGAAGAATTCCCCAATTTGAATATTTATAATCATAACCAACAAGTAGCCCAAGTGCAAAGTTAACACTTACTAGGGGGTAGACGACCTCCAATTCTAGATCACATTTGCATCTAATTCCAGTGCATGAACTCTCCATTATCTTATAGAGTCGACGGAGTTTCAATCCAAGGCATTCAATAACTGGAGCAATGTTAAATGCTCACATGTTGTGAAATCTTAAGACTATCCTCAGTACTCCCATCCCAATGTGAATTAATTGATGTGCTATTTATTGGTTCATGTAGGAGTTTAATTTTGATTGATGTGCCAAACCATTTTGAACTTTAGGGAATAATACAACTAAAATGCCCCCCATTTTTCATATAGGCACCCATACTTATTTCAATGGCTTTGTTATCCCAACGATCTGCTACATAATTCAAGTCTCGTTTCACATGATAATATGAATATTTGGAGAAGGAGCTTTCCTCTTTCTTTATTCATGTAATGGTAACTGCAAGTTTATTGTCCATGACTGAAGTTTTGCTTAGCACTGATTAGAAAACCACCATAGAATCCTCGATGATTATCAATGCTTTAACCTTAGCTTCTTTGACCAAAAAGATATCATGCAATAGTGCATATGCCTCAACTTGATTGTTTGAAGTTTGACCAAAACCCAAAATGCAAGTGACAAATATTTTTCCTCTAAAATCATAGAAAATCCCCTCACACCTACCACCTCCAATATATCTAAAAATATTAAACATAAATATATAACTCATTACCTTATAATAACATCATTTCTTAAAAATATATATAAAAAAATAATGTTTACATAAAAAAATTAAAAATATATAAAAATTATAACTTTTCTAACCCACAAATTTATTACAATAAAAAATTTTATTAATAAAAAAAATTATATATTTTTAACAAACAAATTTTCACATATAAATAAATATATTTTTATTTTTATTGTAAGATCATCTACTGCATAGTTACATTGAACAACTTGACGAAAAGTCCCCTTCCAAAAACAATACATGATAAATTATTATATATGTCATATTGAGATCAATTTTTATCTTTAATATTAAAAGATCAAAAGTCCCCTTCCAAAAACAATACATGATAAATTATTAAATTAATGTATATTTGATATTTAAGAGATCAATTTGTATATTTGATATTTAAAGATAAACTCTACGAGTCAATGTATTCCCATTCTTTTAAATCCATAATGAAATATAAATTCTTTTAAATCCATAATGAAAATGTTTTCACATTGTTTTAAATCCATAATGAAATAGAAATTCTTTTAAATCCATGAAAGGAAAAAGAAAAAAAATCCATCTCATTTAGTGAATTAATTGATGTGTTATTTATTGGTTTATGTAGGAGTTTAATGTTGATTGATGTGTTAAACTATTTTGAATTTTAGAGGATAATACAACTAAAATGTCTCTCATTTTTCATACAGGTATTCATACTTAATTTAATAGTTTTGTTAGCTCAACGATTTGTTACAAAATTTAAGTCTCATTTCACATGATAATATGAATATTTGGAGAATGAGTTTTCCTCTTTTTTTATTTATGTAATGGTAATTGCAATTTTATTGTCCATGGTTGAAGTTTTGCTTAGCACTAATTAGAAAACCACCATAGAATCCTTTATGATTATCAATGCCTTAACCTTAGCTTCTTTGACCAAAAGGATGCCATGTAAAAATGCATATATCTCAACTTGATTGTTTGAAGTTTGACCAAAACCCTAAATACAAATGACAATTATTTTTCCTTTAAAATTGTAGAGAATCCCCTCCACACCTACTACCTTTAAAATATTTAAAAGTATTAAACATAAATATAAAACCCATTACCTTATAGTGATATCATTTCTTAAAAAAATAATATTAACATAAATAAAATAAAAATTTAAAAATATACAAAAATTATAACTTTTCTAACCCACAAATTTATTACAATAAAAAATATTAATAAAAAATTATAAAAAAATATTATATATTCTTCTCTTATACATAAGAAAGAAATTTTCACATATAAATAAATATATTTATATTTGTATGGTCAGATCATCTATTTATTTTTTTATGGTGATATCATCATTCCATAGTTACACTGAACAACTTGAGGAAAATACCCTTTCCAAAAACAATACATGATAAATTATTATATATCTCATATTGAGAACAACTTTTATGTTTGATATTAAAAAGATGAAAAGTCCCCTTCCAAAAACAATACATGATAAATTATTAAATTATTGTATATTTCATATTGAGATCAACTTTTATATTTGATATTAAAAGATAAACTCTACGAGTCAATGTATTCGCATTTTTTTAAAATCCATAATGAAATCTACGAGTCAATGTATTCCCATTCTTTTAAATCCATAATGAAATAGAAAGGAAAAAAATCATTCCATCTCATTTAGTATTTATATAATTTTAAAAATTTACACCTACTCCAACCATTTAAAGTGTAAAGTGGTTTGTTTGCACATATGAAACTACCTTAAAATATATATATAATAAAATTCTATTCAAATTTGAAACTTGTTTGACTATGAAATATTCCACTTTGCCATACTTTTCAAAAACTTATACCTACTCCAACCATTTAAAGTGGCTTGTTTGCCCATATGAGGATACGTTTGAAAAATATGATCCTATGGAGATTTCAAACTTGTTGGAGTATGAAATATTTTTACAGTAACAATCATTCTAACAAGTGTTCATTCTAACAAGTGTTGTATGGAAGCATAGTTCCTGTCAAGTTTTAACAAGTGTTGTATGGAAGCATAGTTCCTGTCAAGTTGGAATGGGAATAAATGCACGTTGAAGTACATGTGATATTCATGCAAAGGATGACTTTGGCCACTGGATTCAAATAATTTTAGCATTTCCGGATCAGTTTTCTTTGAAATTTATCAAATATGAAAAAAGGACTAGGAAACACACACATTAAACATTCAAATATAACAAAAACAATTTCCTGACATCCAGCATAGTTTTCTTTGAAATTTATCAAAAAATAATAATGTCTCTGAAATTTATCAAATGTGAAAAAAGGACCAGGAAACAGACACATTAAACATTCAAATATAACAAACACAATTTTCTGACATCCAGCATAATTTTCTTTGAAATTTATCAAAAATTAATAATGTCTTTGAAATTTACCAAATATGAAAAAATGACCAGGAAACAAACACATTTAAACATTCAAATATAACAAACACAATTTCCTGACATCCAACATAGTTTTCTTTGAAATTTATCAAAAATTAATAATGTTTGTTACATATTTCTGGAATATGTTCCATATTTCTAGAAATTTAAATGTGTTTGTCATATAGACTAGGATTGGGGCTCCCGCGGACCATAAAAAGAAATAAGTACAAGAATTAGGACTGTAGAAAGAAGAACTGTGTGACGATAGAGAGGAAGACCTGAAAAGAAGAAATTGGAAGTTATGAGCCTTTGGTTAGAGATTTCTATTTAAAGAGGTAGAATAATTGGATTGATAAATAAAACAAGATGAAATCAGTATAGACTCACTATGAAGTCGATGCGTTTTTGTTGTTGTCATCGACGGTCGCTGGAATCGTTCCAACCAGTTGTTGCCCTTCCTCGATGAGGTTGTCCATTCTCTGTTGGAACCATTCTTCAATGTAACCTCTCATTGGGGGCACGTTGATTTCATCCTGGATTTCTATGTCGAAAAGCTCATTTTCTAATTTCCTTAGATCCACAGAAATACTATGCAGAGCCTATTCAATTTCTTCATTGTGTGATGCATAGTCCAGTAGCCAGTTCTCGAGCTCATCTACACGATATTCAAGGATGTCATAAAACTTTTCTAAAGAAAACCCTTTTAAAATATCAAGTTGTTCATCGAAAGCTTCTTTGGTCATTGACAAGGATTTGAGGATTAAATTTGGGTCTTGATCCTCGTTGGTACTTCCGGCTAAGTCTATTTGGGTCAGGTTTTTGAATAATTCTTTTTTTTTCTGATATGGCTTGTTCACATGATTCGACAATGATTTGTAGGTTCTTAACTTTCTTTTACCAGCATGCTTTTAATTTTTTGATCCGCTTTGGGGAGGGGAGATCCCCTTGTCTTCTTTTCAGATCCGAGTTGTTGATGGCATGGTTGGCAAAAGGGGTCAACATCTTTTCATAGAAATGTTGATCATTTTTTAAATCCATCTGCAAATGTCCATGCAAATCATTTTCCCTCTTTCAAAAGGAAGCTATATTTGTGATGTTTCGTAGGCTTCAGTAACTAGCTTCATTATTTTCTTAATGTTATTCTCTACAAGGGCTCTACACGATGCGAGGAGGCTGGAGGATACTTTTAACTTTGTTGTAGGGGTAGCAGGCACAGTTTTTGCTAAAGGAATGGCAAACTTTGAGGTAGCAATGAAAGCCTCCTTAAATTCCTTGATGCAGTCTTTCAGTCTGGCATTCTCCACTTCAATTCCTCCAATGGAATCATCAAGAGCACCATCGTTTACGTGGTGAAATAGGGAGATTTGGGACGGCCGCAATTTCCTAAAGTTAATCTTTGTACGAGATTTGCCTTTCTTATTTGTTACATCCCTCTTTTCAATGACCATATTTTTAGATTGTCTGTCAAAAACAACACTCTGGAATACGAAGGATTCATCTTCATCAAAAATGTTGGTCTCAACTATTTCCATTATGAAACTATGGTGCATCGCATCTGAGGATGAGCCAACTTTGTGCATGTGCTCAGTTTCAATTTCAAGTTGCATCTGTTCACTTTCAATTTCGGGTTTGTTTGCCTGCCCTACAATGTTTTTTATCTTCTTCGTCAAGGGAACTTTGTGAGAACTATCAATTTTTGTGTGAAGAGGGTTCTTATCTCCTCCTCCGTTTGAACATTTCTAGGTTTCTTTCTTACTGGGGTGGGTCATTGAAGCGATGTTCTGTGATGTCATTCTCTTATGAGTGTTGGCAGGGGACTGGACACTCTTCTCACTGATTACTTTTCCCTGTTGTTTGTACAATTCAGTCGCGCTTTGCAATGTCTCTACATCCCAATCGCCAGAAGCAAGATTGTTGTCGTCATTGTCTCTATCTTCGTTCATGCGTCTATGGATAAAAGAGTTGCTAAAGCCAACTGCTAGTAAAGTTTTTCAAAAAATCCCATTAAGGTCGAGCCCTTTTAGCCTTTCAGAATATGTTAGGTTCAAGTTCTTGAAAGTGCCTGCAAATTCGTCAATCTTGTTGATGTTTCTACACACGAAGTCCCCGACTTTCCGGGGCAGAGGAATGAACTGTTTTTTTTCTTGTCATGGAAAAAATGCAACCAGTGGTTGTATTGCCTTGTTATTTCTATAACAAACATCTTGTATGTGATGTGGCATGGAAGGAAAGCAAGATTTTCCTTAGAGCCAAAGACCATTAGTACACTATGATTTTATTTTTGTTCAAGTGTCCCCTTCCTGTTCAAAAACTTGGTTGCCTGGCCAGACATTCGGGGAGCATCCTTCCCTAACAATAAATCTTTGAAAACTGTGACAAGGTCATTAAAAAATTCATAAAAACAATGGGAGTCCTTGTGCCTCCACAGGGCCTGGTACCAGAATGTTACTGGGTCGAATCCACAGTTTATTTTCTTGGAAAGAGACAGTTTTGGAAATGGACAACAATGAACTATTGTGAAAATCAAGTAGGATGACATATAAAATTTATTTCATTCTTTGAATCGTGACAGCTGGGAACATATTTCAATGGAAATTAGCTTCCCTCAATCGAAAATGAATTGTTCCTTGACTGTGAAGTACAAAATATAAATAACTATACAGGAAATGGCTGTCGTGGATTAATGTCCCGTTATTCTTGTAAACAACCAAGCAATTTCTCGGAATGCATTTCTAAAGGAACATACCTGCAACTTTGTGGTATCTTCAGGAACTGTTGTCGAGTCTTCGAGGAACTTGGCTAAGATGTCCAACCCATTATCTTGTTTTTCTAGGAACTGCTTGCAGTCTTGTCCTCTGAAGGTCAATGTTGGCTCCGACAATTTTAACATCTTGCGGAAGACCTAAGGTGACAAAGAAACAAGAGAATGGTCGCGCAGTGGAATAATTATTTGGCTTGAAACATATTTTTTGACGCACCAAGAGACCACCTCCTTACAGTCAAAAACCTCAGGGACACAACCTACACGAGCGATTCCATAGGTCCAAATCACTTTGTTCTGGGCGGAACGGGATGAATAGTAAGAGTATGCCCTCGACCACTAGAAGTTTTGGTCCTAATGTCTGAAGATATTCATTGTATCTCAACAAAATTGTTTTCGACCTACTGCCATAAGTTTACAAGAACATTGTTTTCTCCATACGATGATTGAAATGAAGAGTTGGAAGGGATAATATAATGTTGCGCAAATCTTGGTCCAATGCGTGTTAATGGGAGATCTCCTCAAGACTTTCACTCATTAATGACAATTTGAACGGTCGTTGCATGATGCATTGTTAACATTAAAGAATAGTAATTGCACACATAGAAGTGAGAACATGGCGGATACGACAATGAGCGATTAAGCATTGGATATTTCTTTAACAGGCTAACATGACAACTCGTGTTTGAGATGAAAAATCGGAAGGGACAATATAACTCTCTACAAATCTTGGTTTAATGCGTATTAATGGGAGATCTCCTCGAGCATTTCGCTCATTAATGAAAATTTTGACGGTTCCTGCATGGTGAGTTGTTAGCATGAAAGGTTACTAATTGCATATTAAGAAAGAAGTATGAAGGTCGCAGGGACGGGAAAGAGCATTTAAGGAGTGTCTGATTATCGAAAGTGGTCAGGCGAGCTTCAAAATAGGGTTACAAAGTAGAACTATTGGAGGTGAGGGCGCAAGGGTCAAATTGTATGTCTCAGAAGTTTTTGAGAGCAATACGCATAACACCGAAGAGGGTATGATAGGACAGTCCAGAGGGAAATTTGTATATCGCGGAAGTCTGGGTAATGTTTGCAGGACACGGAACAATGGAGGTGCAAACGTGAGCCTGCCTATCCGGGAACCCGCAATCGAAAAAGTATCTCTAGTATGGAATAGAGAAACGGCTCGGCCGATTCATTTTCGCTAATATATTGAAACTTGTAATATATATCCCATTGTGTGGCAAGATCTTTTCTGCATGTCTCTAGGCAGAAAAGAGAAAATAAGAGAAGATAAATTAATTTAAATTCGAGGAGTCGAGATTTAATTAAATTTCATTATCTTGTCGACACTTTTTCTTTTTAAAGGCGGTCTGTACGGTTGTTGCATGATGAACTATTAGCATTAAACCTTGGTCGGGAACAGTAAACAGTGCCTAAGAATTGGAGATTTCATGAACCCGCCAACCCAAGGAATCACGAAAGAGATTCCATGAAATGGGAAAGTATGGAAAGTCGTTGGACAGGCTTTAGAATTAGGGTGACAATGGCTCCCTAGGAGACGTGACTTCCTGAGGATCAAATTGTATGTCTCGGAACTTGAATTCAAAATGTGTACCATGGAAGAGGGGATGATATGGGAGTTTGGCGATCAATTTGTATACGACAGACCCTTTTGGTCATTAATGACATGTGTAAGGTTCATGCACAACGAAGTGCTAGCATTAAAGCTTGCCAATTGCATTTCCAAAGAGAAGTAGGAAGGTGGCGGGGACATGGAACAACAAGTAAGGAATGGATAATTATCAAAAGTGGTTGGTGACACTTCGAAATAGGGCTACAAGATAGAACCAGCAGAGGTGAGGGATTGAGGGTCAAATTGTATCTCTCGGGAGTGTTGATCGTAGAATGTGAAACATGGAAGAGGGCATGATGATGCATTCATGTGGACAAACTGTATATCACGGAACTCCGAGTATTGTTTGCTAGTCATGGAACATTGGAAACACAATCCTGAGCCCGCCAGTCCAGGAACCCGCAATCAAAAAAGTGTCTAAGTATGAAACAGGGAAACAGAAGGGCAGACTCGATACACAGAAAATGTACAATGTCATGGAGATACAGCCAACTTGGGGCTAAGTATTGAAAGGAACGATGGACGATTGGGCTCGTGACGGGGCACTCCAGCGGACAAATTGTATATCGCGGAACTCCGGGCACTATTTGCGAGTTGTGGAAGATTCCAAACACAATTTTGAGGTCGTCAATCTGGGAACCCGCAATCGAAAAAGTGTCCAAGTATGGAATAGGGAAACGTTGGTCGGGACTTGTTTTCGCTAATATATTGAAATTTGTAATAGCTTTTCCATTACCTGGAAAGATCTTCATTGCATGTTTCTAGACAAGTTATGTAGGGATGGTTAGTCCTCAAGACTTCTGCTTATTAATGATGATCCTTATGGTTGTTTCATGATGGTGTTTTAGTATTAAACCTTTGGTGTTGCATATTTGGAAAGAAGTACGAAGATGGTCAGAACAAGAAACAATGACTAGGAATTGGATATTTCATGAACCTGCCAACACGAGGATCCAAAATAGGGTGACAACATCTCCCCATAAGACGTGAGGCCCCGATGGTCAAATTGTATCGCTCAGAACATTTGAATTCTTAATATGTAACACGGAAGAGGGGACGATGTCGGAATCCGGTAGTCAATTTGTATATGGCAGAGGACCAGGTGCCAATTGTTTCATACCAGTGTGTTCAGTTGTCACTAGTAAGAGAATAATTAATGTATATTAGGAAGGACAAGAATTTAGTGGGGATGGAAGGCAACAACAAATACTTTGAAAAATTTGTGAATCGTGGTAGAGTGAAGCTTGTGAGTTCGAGGAGTCCGCAGTGGAATTGTAGATCATGGAAGTTTTGAGTGCAAGATGTATATCATTGAACAAGAAGCAGCAGAGTTCAAAAGCGCCAACCCGTCAACCGCGGATATAAAATTGGCTAAGTATGGAAAGGAACAACGGTCAGTCGGATTCGTCATGTGAGGATATAGATGGAGATGAAGATATGTCAGCCCACCAATGTTGGAACCCACGATCATAGAAAGGTGACTAAGTATATAAACAGAAAGTGATAATACACGGGAAGAAGAAAAGGGAAAAAGGGCTAAGGAGTTTGTGGTGGAATTGTAGATCACAGAATTTTTGAGTGAAAGATGTATATCACAGAACAAGAAGCAGTAGAGTTTGAAAGTGTCAACCCGACAACTGCGGCCATAAAATTGGCTAAGTATGGAAAGAAAGAGCGGTCGGTCAGATTAGTCATGTGAGGATATAGATGGAGATGAAGATATGTCAGCCCGCCAACGCTAGAACCCACGATCATAGAAAGGCGACTAAGTATATACCTAGAAAGTAATAATACACGGGAAGAAGAAAAGGGGAAAAGGGTTAAGTATCTCACAGAAGAACATCTATTGTTCATTTATTAATTCCAATCTTTTCGAACCCCTGGTGAGTTCTCACTAGTAAAATCATAAATTGTCGATCATAGAAATTCTTTGGGTGCAAGATGTATATGACGGAACATGGGACATAAGTGTTGGATACCGCAAACCTGGGACCCGGTGAACAGATAATTGGCTAAGTATTGAAAGGGACTGCGATCGGTTAGGCTCATGGTGTGAAGATATAGATAAAGAGATGCTAATTTGCAAATCCAAGAGGCCATGATCATATAGATGCGACTAAATATAGAACCACAAAGGGATAATAGAGGGGGAGAAAAGAGGAAAAAAAAAAAGAGAAAGTGTTTATATTTATTCCAATAGTATTCATATTAATATATATTAATAGATTATTTATGGTCCAAATGTAAATCATCTTCCAATTTGTAGGATCTTGTTCGGTTCGCAAATTTCGTTGAAATCCATAAGCAATAGAAAGGAAAAAAACGGCGAACGGTTGGGCTCATGACGGGGCATTCCAGCGGACAAATTGTATATCACGGAACTCCTGGCACTATTTGCAAGTTGTGGAAGATTCGAAACACAAATTTGAGGCCGTCAATCCGGGAACCTACAATCAAAAAAGTGTCCAAGTATGGAATAGGGAAACGTTGGCCCGAACTTGTTTTCGCTAATGTATTGAAATTTGTAATAGCTTTGCCATTACCTGGCAAGATCTTCTTTGCATGTTTTTGGACAAGTTTTATAGGGATGGTTGGTCCTCAAGACTTTTGCTTATTAATGACGATCTTTACGGTTGTTGCATGATGGAATTTTAGTATTAAACATTTGGTGTTGCATATTTGGAAAGAAGTATGAGGATGGGAAGAACGAGAAACAATGACTAGGAGTTGGATATTTCGTGAACCCGCCAACGCGAGGATCCAAAATAGGGTGACAAGGTCTCCCTAGAAGAAGTGAGGCCCCGACGGTCAAATTGTATAGCTCGAAACATTTCAATGCATAATGTGTAACACGGAAGAGGGGACAATGTCGGAGTCTGGTAGTCAATTTGTATATGGTGAAGGTTTGGGTGACAATTCTTTCGTACCAGTGTGTTCAGTTGTCACTAGTAAGAGCATAGTTAATGTATATTAGGAAGGACACGAAGTTAGTGAGGATGGAAGAAAGCGACATATACTTTGAGACATTTGTGAACCCTCGTAGAATGAAGCTTGCAAGTTCGAGGAGTCTGCGGTGGAATTGTAGATCACGAAAGTTTTGAGTGCAAGATGTATATCACAGAACAAGAAGCAGTCGAGTTCGTAAGCGCCAACCTGACAACCGCAGCCATAAAATTGGCTAAGTATGGAAAGGAATAGCGGTCAGTCGGATTCATCATGTGAGGATATAGATGGAGATGAAGATATGTTAGCCCGCCAACCCTGGAACCCACGATCATAGAAAGGCGACTAAGTATATAACCAGAAAGTGATAATGGATGGGAGGAAGAAAAGGGGAAAAGGGCTAAGTATCTCACTGTATAAAATCTACTTTTCGTTTATTAATTCCAAACTTTTCGAACCCCTGGTGAGTTCTCACTAGTAAAAGCAAAAATTGCAGATCACAGAAGTTCTTTGGCTGCAAGATGTATATGACAGAACAGGGGACATAAGTGTTGGATATTGCAAACCCAAGACCTGGTGGACAGATAATTGGCTAAGTATTGTCCAAGATAAAGTTTTTATATTTATTCCAATAGTATTCATATTAATATACATTAATAGATTATTTCTGGTTCAAATGTAAATCATCTCCCAATTTGCAGGATGTTGTTCAGTTCACAAATTTCGTTGAAGTTTTGAGTGCAAGATGTACATAACGGAACAAGAAGCAAAAGAGTTCGAAAGTGCCAACTCGGCAATCACGACCATAAAATTGGCTAAGTATGGAAAGGAACATCGGTAGGTCGGATTCGTCATGTGAGGATATAGATGGAGATGAATATATGTCAGCCCGCCAACCCTGGAACCCGCGATCATAGAAAGGCGACTAAGTATATAACCAGAAAGTGATAATAGACGGGAATAAGAAAAGGGGAAAAGGGCTAAGTATCTCACAGAAGAAAATCTATTGTTCCTTTATTAATGCCAATCTTTTCCAACCCCTCGTGAGTTCTCACTTGTAAAATCATAAATTGCAGATCACGGAAGTTCTTTGGTTGCAAGATGTATATGACGGAACAAGGAACATAGGTGTTGGATATCGCAAACCTGGGACCCGATGGCCAGATAATTGGCTAAGTTTTGGCCAAGAGAAATTTTTTATATTTGTTCCAATATTATTCATATTAGTATATATTAATAGATTATTTCCAGTTCAAATGTAAATCATCTTCCAATTTGTAGGATGTTGTTCGGTTTGCAAATTTCGTTGAAAACAATAAGAAATAGAAAGTATATATATA
>ML805937.1:32594-44367 GCA_009831015.1 Picea engelmannii | reverse complement strand
TGTATATGCATGGATATTATCAAATAGAAGAAGCTGCAATATATGCAAGATATTGAACAAGAACATGACGTCAACACTTGAGTTGTCTTGTTGTAGCAGTCATTAATTCATTCTATTTACGGGACCCGAAGAATGAAAGCACAACAGGTCCTCCAAGTATAGGTCGAGCGCCACATAAGTATGGCCTATGACAAATTATTCTTCCATGTAAAATGTAAGGAACGAATAGAGTAGCCTTTATTTAAATAGAAGTACTGGGCGGCAGAAAGAAAAGCATGTCGTCCATGTTTAACGACACACAAAAAAAGGTACAAAATAAAATGAAAAGCAATACCAGAGATCGGAAAACACTATTAATAAAAACCACAAATATTATATATTCAAATAATATGGGCTACAAAATACAGCTGAGATTATTTTCCACAATGACTAGGATTTGGCCTGTCGCCGACCAGAAAAAAATATGTACAATACTGAAGCTTGTGGACAGTCTTCTTGACAATCAAATGATTGATTCATAAAAAAAAAAGAGTTGAATATCAATTTCGGGTCTTGGAATTCATTGGTGTTTCTAACTAGATCTATCCCATCTTTTTGAATAGCTTGTCTCTTCTATATATGGCATGCCTGCATAGGTTGGCTATTCAACATTCCATTCTTTGTTAAGTGTTAATTTCCCTCTATCGTCGAAAACTTGGGGTTTAAGGTTCCTTCCTTGTAATTTTCCTAACCATTGACATCTGAGACAACTTAGAAATGTGATTCAGGCCCAATTCAAAGTCGAGGGAGTCGTTTTATGTGACGTCAACAAAAGTTGAGACAAAAAAAAAAATTCAAGTATGTTGTGATTTCTATTCTCCCAGTATTCGATCATTTGTTTGGTTGAAAACCCTGGCTGAAGATTTATATGTTGAATTTCTTTGTTTTATTATGGTAAATTGGAAGGGACATCCAAGCCAGCTGCAAAATGTTCCTCTGTTGAAGTACATAATTTCTTCCAGTAGCACAGGTCTGGCAAGTGTATCAAATGTTGCAGATCGCATCATAATATATCTTTCATCGTAGGGGTGGTAGACATGGCGGCCCACAAAAAGGTCTGGAATGTTCGTAAGTGATGCCAAATATTGCTCCATGCCTGAATACACTCAGAAGGAAATTATAAAATTGGATACCAACGAACATGAGAAATGGTATGCATGTTTAAATCAACATTCTAAAATTACAGAACTTTTTATGCCAAAGTTGTAACAGAATTGACAGACAACTAGTTTCTATGTTAAATAATGTTGAGCGACCTATGGATGCAGTAATAGACTCAACATACAATCAACTTTCGATCACTACTAATACTAATGTCAAGTGTAAGAAGTCGTGATCCCAGGTTCCAGGTAGTTTCACCTCCACGCATCAACATAGGCGGTGACCCCAGGTTCCAGATAGCTTCGGCTTCGAACATTGACATTGGCGGTGGCAATGGGAACAATGCTACTAACTATAGTGCGACAATGCGGTGAACAAGAAAGGTTGTCATTGTCAAAGCACTTAAACTGCAGGATTGTCAGACCTGTAAAGAACATTGTCTTTAGTATTTCTTTCTCATGAAATCTACAATGTTGCTTTGAGTCCATAAATCTTTGGATGTTGGGTGTCCTGTGCGATAATGGCCTTGACATTAGGTACATGTCAGACATCTATTATCTGACATTGTCATGTTAATGCAATTTCCATAGTGGACGACGGCTCAATTGCATTGGCACAAGCAATATTAATTTTGTGATTAATTAACATCCTTGAAGGACGTGAATCCCAAACAACACCTAAAACTTTTCGAACAACCGTCTGTCCAAAAAATACATTGTTCTATATTTTAAAAAATAATAAATTGTATGGTTTGAACTTTTTCTTTTTCAAATATCGCATCAACTGCAACAGAAGAAATGCATTTTCCTTGTCCAAAGCAAGGGAAACAGCAGGAAGATTGACATTAGGTGGAAACAGATCTGGAAACACACCACTACATTAAGGTCTCTTCTAAATAATGAAATAAAATGATTACATGAAGTTGGTAGTAAAAGGTGATTTTTAGAAACCAAATAATTACTTGAACACATGAAACTTCTTGCAGAAGGTGGTAGTATAAAGTAATCCTCAGAAAGTGTTTCAGAGTCCATAATCCATATTTTCTTCCCATTAAATTTTTCCAGTTACATGTCAATGTAGGGACTAGAAGTTTTGAGACTGTCATTCCCTGGTTATATACCCACCTTCAAGTAGGAGGGGAATATTCATTTAAATAGGCACAAGCCCATCGACCCAGATGCAATCATATGCATAGGAGTAGTAAAATAAAAAAATGTGCAGTAGTGATAGACAATTGATTGTATGTGGAGTCTGTAACTACATCCAGATGACAGTGAACAAAATTTGACAAAGAATATGGCTTTCTTTCAAGTCTGTTACCACACCCAAAAGTAGCTCAACAAACTTTGAAATAGAAACTTCTGTAATTTTAGTATGTCATTTTAACCACCCATAATTTCACGTAAATCTATAATTTCCTTCTGAGTAAATTCACGAATGGAGTAATATTTCACGTCATTTCTAAATGTTACAGACCATTTTGTAAGACACGATAAGTGCGACGCCTCTGATGGAAGACAAATTCTTGTGTGCTCTGCAGAATTTGATGCACTTGTCAAATCTGTGTTGTTGGAAGAAACTATATACTTCAATGAAGGAGCATTTTGCAGGTGACCCAAAAATCCCTTCCAACTCCCAGCAAGAAAAAAAATAAGATCGACAAACAAATCTCCATGCAGACCTTTCAACTAACCAAAGCATCGAATACAAGGAGAACACCAATCAGAAGATACTTGTTTTTGTTTTTTCCTGTCTGAGTTTATGTTGGCCAACAGAGTTTTTTTTTGGCTCAAAGCTCACGTCACATAAAACCATTCTCTTGTCTTTCAATTGGGCCTCAATGGCATCTCTAAGTTGTCTTACATGTCCATGACTAGGAACATTAGAACGAAGGCGCCCTAAATCCAAACTCTTTGATTATAGAGAGAAATGGGAATAAGTATTTAAAATCAATGTTGGAGGATGACAGTATAATCTTCCATAGATTTTAATTTAATTCATCTTAATGGCAGATTCCCTCGATCTTTTTGCTTATTAATGCCAATCTTTTCGAATATGTGCATTTAATAGGGACTAATAGCACATAATAACATTCTTGTATCCGAGCAGATTCTCAAATATGACAACCTATAACATATGCACAGTATTAAAGAGGGACATGACCTCAAGACCTCTGTGGATGACACGTTCGTGGATGGCAATGTGGTATTACAGTATTTCATTTTTACTATGATGATGCCTTTAAAAAACTAAAATAGCCAATATTTTTTTTGCAAATTCAAAATGCCAATCTTTTCGCTTATTAATGCCAATCTTTTTGAATATGTGCATTGAATAGTGACTAATAGTAGGTAATAACATTCCCATATCCGAGCAAATTCTCAAATATGACAACCTATAACATATGCACAGTATTAAAGAGGGACATGACGTCAAGACCTCTATGGATGACATGCTCATGGATGGCAGCATGGTAGTACAGTATTTCACTGTTACTATGATGATTCCCTTAAAAAACTAAAATAGCCAATATTTAATTTGCAAATTCAAAATGCAAGCAAAAAAAATTATGAGATCCCTTAATATTTGTCTGTTTATGCATTTTAATAGGATATGTCCTCGAGATTTCTGCTTATTAAAGCCAATATTTTCGAACCTATCTGGTCGGTTGTCACTTTTAAAAGCATAATTAATGTGCATTGGGAAGGGCAGAAGGTAGCGGGGATGGAGGGGAGCGACAAAATGCTTTTAAACTTTTCTGAACCAGGGAACGCATGAACCCGCGAAACTTTGAAGAATCGACTAAGTATAGAAAGTCAGGTTGGACAGACAGACTCATCATAGGTAGAGGCAGGGTTCTGAGTTCGGGAGTTCAGGGTCGAATTGTAGAGAACGAAAGTTCTCGGTGCAAGATGTATACCCCGAACACAAGTTACCATGGTTCGATAACACCTATCCGCGAACCCGCGTTCATAAAATTGGCTAAGTATGAAAACGAACGGCAGTCAGTCGGACTCACGATGTGAAGATATAGATGGAGATGACGATTTGTCAGTTCGCCACACTGGGAACCCGCGAGCAGAAAAACGTGACAAAGTATAGAACCAGAAACGCATAATAGAGGGTAAGAACAAAAGGGGAAAACGGGCAAGTTTAGAAGAAATTGGATAAATATGCAAATGAACGGTGATCGAACAGACTCGTGATGTGAAGATATATATGGAGATGATGATTTGTCAATTGGCCACCCCAGGAACCCGTGGCTACAGAAACGTGGCAAAGTATAGAACAAGAAATGCATAATAGAGCGGAAGAACAAAAGGTAAAAAATGGGAAAGTTTACAAGAGGAAAAAGAAAGGGAGAGAAGAACTTTATCGCTCAGACAACAACACTTACTCTCATAACTATGAAGCCATAGGAAGATATTAACCATGGGAAAAACATTGTCATCTATGAAATATAGTTGGAGCCCGACAAGCTCTGGTTGAAGCCGTGAGAGATGCAATTTACATCGAATGCAAAATTTTGCATATTATTTTATCTTAATAGTATTTTCTGGGGAGCCAACTGCAAAACAATGTAAGAACAGATCCAACTACAGATGCATCACCCTGACATCACAAGTCTTAAGCAAACAAGAGCAAGCAACAAATAACAACCCAGTTAAGAAGCACCAAAGAGCCCAACTGCAGCCGCAGGACCCAGACCCTACAAAGTTGAATCAAACAATAATAAGCAGCATCCAGCGAACAAACAAGCAAGCACCAACCAGTCGACCGGGAATGTCAGTGAAGAACAATATTGGCCAAATTCACTGAACACAAGATTGTATCAAAAAATTCGGAGGAAAATGTATTGCAACACATATGTTAACCAAATAGTTAAGGATATGAGACCTGTCAGGTAAAATTCAAAGCTGGAAGGACCATCCAAAGGCCAATGTTCGACACAGAACCCAACACCATCAAAGAAACAGTGACCCATCACAAAAGGAAATCATATTACAAAGATGTTATGCAAGAGTATTTCGACTCAGGCATCCCCAGTAGTCAAATTTCCGACCTACAAATTGCAAATATCAAGCGAAAATAAACACGACACCCAAACTCGTCCGTCAATGGGGAAAGACAAAAGGGCAGTTCCAATCGCGGTTGCAGAACCCCAAGCATGCAAACTGCAACAAGACCAACAGGAAAACAATAACAACAACAACAGAAAAATAAGAAATCAATGAACATACAAGAAGCAAGCATGAACCAGTGAACCAACAATGTCATTGAAGAACAATATTTCCCACATTCACTACAGAGAACATTGTATATAAAAAAAAACGGAAGTAAATGTATTGTAACAAGCCTGCTAAGTAAACATTTAAGGTTGTGAAGCCTGTTAGGTAAACATTTAAGTCTGTCAGAACTGCTATGTAAACATTTAAGAAAGAATGCAGTGTGGCAGGTCTCTTACGTACAAAAAAAAACATTTATTATATTATTTTATAACAATAATAAAAAAAATAGTAACAATAGTTCGAATAGTAGAGCCTATGTAAGTAAAAAAAAATTATTCAAAAGACAAACTAATATGAAGTCAACTTATAAAAAACTGACTGTCTATCTTCAAAACTTTGGATATCCAAACATTTCAAGAAAAAAACAGGGACTAATAACAACTCGAAAAGACCGTATATGATCAAAAAAACTTTGGATATGCTAGCATATCAAACATTGGGAATAGAGAAGTTGGCAATAAGTCCTCCAATCTGTTATCCAATCAAATCATGACAAATATGGTGTTTTTTATTATATAGAAATCAATGTTTTTAGTTCCCTAGCTCTAACAATAGATATTATGCAAATATTTTTAGTCAAAGGACAAACTAATATAAAGTCAACGAATTATCGATCGCTATAGTCCCTCTACGCCTTCGACATGGACTAATAATATATCAATTATATATTTTATATAATAATAATAATATAAGTTTAAATTCAGGGTTGAGTTAGACATTAAATTAGTGTATGAAATTTTCTTGTTTATAAAATAAGGGCATGTAATGATTTGAAATAAGGGACTCGTGGATGTAATGTTTTAATTGTTAAAATTTGTGAAAGTGTGTATATCCTACCCCTCTAAATTTAAACATATAACCTTATAAAAAGAAACAAATGTTCTTAATCATATAAACCGTAAATTATGTTATTAATACATTAATATCTTTCCAAAAAAATAATATCTTTTTTTTATTTTTCACATACACAAAAATTATAAAAACACTCGTATATACTTATTTCATTATTCCAATATTCTAAAATAAATAATCAAATATATTATAAATTATAAATAAAATAAAATAAAAATGTTTCGTAGTACATATACTTCTATGTTTGAAAAGTCACTCTTTCTAGTTGGATTTTGGAGTATGGCATGCAATGTTTACCCTTGGCTTCAATCTTTTGGACTTGGGTACAAAGTACAAACTCTCCATTCCCAAATGGAGAGTCTTGGAAATTGGATTGTGCAATATATGCTATAGAGTTTGGATTGTGACTTGGTTGGCACGTTGATTCAAGGTAATTCTGGTTTATTATATCTAGTTCTAGTGATTGTGAAGGTGTGGGTCGGTTTACTCAACAAGGCAATTTGGGAAATGACACACTGCTATTGTTGGAGTAGTTGTGTGCTCTACAAACTCAGGGATGAGAAGCATGGTATGAATAGGTGCAACAAGGATACTACGAAGCACAATGTGGCATTACGGAAGCATATTGTGGCCTTATGAATTGGACAGTCCGATGGAATAAGTGGAAGTATGATCTTACAAGATAGATTCAACAGGACAATGGAGCATGGGATAAGTGTGTCATGGACACTACCCAACACATCTTGGCAGTTTTTGGTTGGGAAAAAGCGATAGATGCATTCATGAGAATCCACAGAAGCAAGCATGAATAACTCATTGTTTGATTAGCATATCTTCAATGACTGGTAATGTAACATCCTCACTATAATCCCCAGTTTAATTAATGCATAAGGTAGATATGAATGTGGTTGTGGCCAAGCGATGTAATATGTGAAATGTATCTTCTGATTTTAATAAATATAATGTGTTACTGATTGTTGGGAATATGGACAGAGATGGGGGCTAATTTTACCACAAGAGATGAGAGTGTCTAAGATGGGTCCAAGGGAGGGAATTAATTATGGGTATTACTTCAGCCCATTTTCCTGAATTTTATTATCATTGGGGATAACTTCTTATTTTATTTTTGAGTGTATGAGAGCCCAATCATTAAACTCATATAAGAGAGCGGGTGTGAGAGTCACATCCCATAGTTATTGGAAGCATAGGGATGAAGCATGAACAACATTGGGCAGAGTGAGCATCCAATTGTCTTGGGAAAATAGAGGAAATTCGTATGGGGTAATTAGGCAGATTTCACATTCAGTTTTGCATGAACAACAGGTAGGGAAGTAAGGAAAGAAAGAACCATATATAGAACAAGAAGGTTGGGTGAATTTAAGATCATGTTGGAGCATATGTGGAGCATTTTGGAGATGGAAATTGAGGAGTCAGGTTGTCGAGAATGAAGAGTGAACTCTTGAATGAGTTGCACTGTAACAACAAGTGTTCTTGTTGGTTGCTGGTAGTTTTCCTGGCAGTGAGTTCCTACCAGAGAGATTCCTAGTTACCTAATACAGAGAGACCCAGGTAAACGAATGAGATGCTCGATGGACTGAGAGTGATGAAGGGGTACATTCCATGGGTTGGGCAGGTCAAGAGGAAGAGAGATTGAAGAAATTTGGGATAGATGTAGGAGAATACCAATGGGTTGTGTGATAATGAGTTGTGAGTGGACTATGAGAGGCACCCTTCTCTTGTGGATTCCTAGCCCTAGCTCATGAGTGACTTGTTGTTGATATTTAGAACATGAGGTATATGGTTGGGTGGAATGTTCTTCCCAAGCAATCGGTTGCACAAGTATTTTAAAAGATAAGTGTTTATCTATTTTCTGAGTTATTTCATGAATTTAATTGGTGTTCTTAACTTCATGTATGTGAATGGTTTATTTGTTGTTGTGAATGAATTTATGAGTTGCATGCATGTTCATTTAGAATGTTGTAGATGCAATTCATGATGGTCATCAGAATCCAGTTAAAAATGTGTATTAATCGTAGTTGGTAAGCTATAGTAAATGGGCCAGAAAGAAAATTTTGAATTATGTGTATTTTTCCACAAGTAGAATTCTTTGGTTAAGTTGGGGGATGTTACATAATTAAAAATGTATATTAATCATAGCTGGTAAGCTATAGTAAATGGGCCAGCAATAAAATTTTGAATTATGTGTATTTTTATGCAAGTAGCGTTCTTTGGTTAAGTTTGGGAACTTCTGCCCATTTTACTAAATTTTATTATCATTGGGGATAACTTCTAATTTTCTAATTGAGTGTATGACATCCCAATCATGAAACTCATGTAAGAGGGTCGGTGTGAATGTCACGTCCCATAGTTATTGGAATCATGGGGTTGATATTGGGCAGAGTGAGACATTAATTGTCTTGGAAAAATAGAGGAAATTCGTATGGGGGAATTAGGTATATTTTCACATTCAATTTGGCATGAACTGCAGGCAGGGAAGCAAAGAAATAAAGCAACAAAGATAGAACAATAAGGTTGGGAGAATTCAGGAGCATGATGGAGCATAGATGGAGTGTTTTGGAGCTGGAAATTGAAGAGTCGAGCTTTCAAGATGGAAGAGTGAACTCCTGACTGAGTTGCATTGTAACAACAAGTGTTGTTGTTGGTTGCTAATAGTTTTCCTGGCAATGAGTTCCCTTGAGTTCCTAGTAGAGAGATTCCTAGTTACCTGAGCCAGAGAGATCTTGATAAACAAATGGGACGCCCAATGGACTAAGAGCAGTGAAGGGGTACATTTGTTGGGTTGGGTGGGTCAAGAGGAAGAGAGTTGGAAGATATTTGGGATACTTGTAGGAGAATACTAGTGAGTTGGGATAACCCAGCAAACAGAGCTCTCATTGGGTCACATTTGTTAAAGGAAATGGAAGAGATTATGACAAGGATCAGGTAGAATTTAAAGGATTCCCAAGATAGGCAGAAAATTTATGTAGACAAGAACATAGTTTTCAGGGATTTTAAAGTGGGCGAACATGTTTTCCTATAAGTGAAAGCAAAAAGAAGTTCGATAAAATTAGGTTGCTGCCCAAAGTTGGCAACAAGATATTGTGGGCCTTTTGAAATATTAGAGAATATATGGCAAGTTGCATACATGATAGCATTTCCTACATCCATGAGAGTGCATAATGTATTTCATGTATCGTTATTAAAGAAATATGTGTCTGACCCTAACCACATAATTTATTGGACTATGATCTAGGTGGAACCAGTACGCATCCTAGACCGGAAAGTCAAAGTGCTCAGGAATAAATCCATAGGGATGGTAAAGGTTCAATGGACCTGCTACAGTCCCGAAGATGCAACTTGGGAGCGTGAAGAAACTATGTGGGAAGAATACCCACAATGTTTAGTCAATTTTGAAGAAAATTAGAAGCTAAAAATGCAAGACTTCATTTTTGGGCAACTGGAGTTCCGGAGCCATTTATCATAATTCTTGGTTTCCTGCAATGATAGCCCTGATAAAATAATGGTGTATCTCGATGTACTAAAGGCAATGAAGGGAGTGTGTTCCTTGGGTCAACGGGATGAGAAGAACGCGAAATTATGGTTGGGAATTTTGTTGGAGGGTAAAAATTGTAGAATTTTGTTTTTTTTTCTAAGTATTGTGATGTAAATTTCTATATGTATTTTTGGCATGGTGTTGTACACCAATTACGATGCACAATTGTAGGGGAGGGGGAATGTAACATCCCCACTATAATCCCCAGTTTAATTAATACATAATGTAGATATGAGTGTGGTTTTAGCCAAGCGATGGAATATGCAAAATGTATTTTCTGATTTTAATAAATATAATGTGATACCAACTATTGAGAATATGGATAGAGATGGGGTTTAATTTTTCCACAAGAGAAGAGAGTGTCTAAGAGGGGTCGAAGGGGGGAAATTAATTAGGGGTATTACTTCAACCCATTTTCCTAAATTTTATTATCATTGGGGATAACTTCTATTTTTTTGCTTGAGTGTATGAGAACCCAATCATTAAACTCATGTAAGATTATGGGTGTAAGAGTCACATCCCATAGTTATTAGAAGCATGGGGCTGAAGCATGATCAACTTTGAGCAGAGTGAGCAATCAATTGTCTTGGGAAAATAAAGGAAATTTGTATAGTGGAATTAGGCAGATTTTCAGATTCAGTTTGGCATGAACAACAGGAAAGGAAGTAAGAAAAGAGAGCACTAGAGCTAGAACAAAAAGGATGAGCAAATTTGATAGCGTGTTGGAGCATATGTGGAGCATTTTGGATCTATAAATTGAAGAGCCAAGTTGTCAGGCATGAAGAGTGAACTCATGAGTGAGTTGCACTGTAACAATGAGTGTTGTTGTTGGTTGTTGGTAGTTTTCTTGGTAGTGAGTTCCCTTGAGTTCCCACCATATACATTCCTAGTTACCTAAGCCAAAGAGACCCTAATAAATGAATGGGACGCCCAATGGAATCAGAGCAGTGAAGGGGTAAATTCCTTGGGTTGGGCAGGTCAAGAGGAAGAGAGTTGGAAGAAATTTGGGATAGTTGTAGAAGAGTATCAGTGGGTTGTGTGATAGTGAGTTATGAGTGGACTGTGAGAGGCACCCTTCTCTTGTGGATTCCTAGCCCCAGCTCAGGGGTGAATTGTTGCTGAGATTTAGAACATGAGGTCTATTGTAGGGTGGAACCTTCTTCCCAAGCAGTTGGTTGCACAAGTATTTTAAAAGATAAGTGTTTATCTATTTTCTGAGTTATTTCATGAGTTTAATTATTGTGCTTAACTCTGTGTATGTGAATAGTTTATTTGTTCTTGTGAATGAGTTTATGAGCTGCATGCATGTTCATTTAGAATGTTGTAGATGAAATTCATTATGGGCATCAGAATCTGGTTAAAAATATGTATTAATCATAGTTGGTAAGCTATAGTAAACGGGTCAGCAAGAAAATTTAGAATTATGTGTATTTTTTTGTAAGTAGCGTTCTTTAGTTAATCTAGGGGACATTACAGGTAAGTAGAATTATGACTCGCATTGGCCTTCCTCTTGAATTTATCACATATTCTACCCTTATGGATTCTAGCTACTCTCAAAGCATGTGTTTCAGTGATCATTCTTCAAATTTGGAGAGTAACAATGGCAAGTTGCATCCTCTCATCCCATAACTAGAACATGTCATAGTAAAGGTCCTCATCTTGACCTTCCTCCTGAATTTATCACATATTCTACCCTTATGGATTCTAACTACTCTCAAAGCATGTGTCTCAATGATCATTCTTCAAACTTGGAGAGTAACAATGGCAAGTTGCATCCTCTCATCCCAAAACTAAAACATGTCATATTAAAGGTCCATATTGTTGTTGACTTTTGAGAATGAGGATCACATGGGAGTAGACGAAATGGGGCCATAAGAGAATATGCACAAAGTGATCCTTCATAGACCAAGTTTATAGTTATTTACGCATGTCTTTTCTA
>ML805937.1:12412-24181 GCA_009831015.1 Picea engelmannii | reverse complement strand
AAAATAATTTTACAACATACAAATATTAAATACATCTTATTCTATTAATAAATCATTTTTAAAAATTATAATAATATTATAAATAAATAAAAATTGCGTTTTAAGACAACACCTTCAAAAAAAAATCGAATCAGAGTTGGCATTCTACTAACTTTGCAAGATATTTCATATTATGTGAAGATAATATTCAATAGAGGCTATAAAAGTCTATATGTCAAATGTTGGACCAAGTGAGAGGGATATTAACATTCCCTCTACCTAAAGTTTGGAGAGAATAGCGTGGATGCTCATATGAAGGTATTTGGGAATTTTTTGATCTTATCCTTTCATTTTTATTTTTATTTTAAAAAGCTATTATGGTTTTGGATATAGAATCATTATGATTAGTGATTTTTTAGTTAAGTTATATAGAATTATTTTGGAAAAAAAAATTAGCAAATGGTTAGAAAGCTATGGAAAATAACTAAAGGTAAGGCCATGCCAGATTTATGAGTTATTATTTAATTGTGAAACACCTTCTTACGCTTAGGATCTTTGTGGACAAGTGTTGCAATAATAAAAATAGTCTTTTATGTTGCTTCATTGACTTTAGAAAAGCTTTTGACACAATGTCCAAAACTAACTTTTGGAATGCATTAGAAGAGCTAAAAGCTCCTTTGTAGTTGAGAGTTGTTGCGATAAGGTTGTATGAGAATGTTATTGTCAAGTTTAAGAACATTGGGGGCTGGTTTAAAGAAATTAATTGTAATATAGGAGTTAAGTAAGGTTGTCCTATGTCCCCTACCCTTTTTGGCATATACATCAACAAGTTAGAGGGTTGCATGGAGGAAGTAGGTTGTGTCAACTCAACTCTAGTTGGTACAGTCATCATCCTTCCTATTTATTGATCTCAAAAAGAAACTAAAATTTCTAAAGGATTTTTGCTCCAGAATGAGTATGATTGTTAACACTGGCAAAACAAAGGTTATGATAATTAAATCCAAAAGGATAACTTACACTAACAACAATAACTTGGAGTAATTAACTTCATACAAATATCTTGGAAAAGCTTATTATGGACTTGAAAACAGTGGTAAATCAGTAGACCTTTGGCTATATGATAAGAAGAAACTCCTCTTTGAGACTCTCTTCACTCATGTTGTCTTATATGGTTATGAAGTTTGGGGTTGTAACATCTCTAGAGAATCATGTAGAAAGATAGAACAAATCCAAAAGTGCCTTAAAACTTATAATTTCAAAATTAAAGTCAATACACCCTATCTTACCTTCCTCGTAGAGGTGAGTCTTTCCCCCATTGAAAGCACAGCTATGACTAGGTACCTAATGTACAAGAACAAGATAAACAACATGGAAGACAAGAGACTTCCTAAGATTTCTTCAACTCCAATCAAAATTACCACATGTGGCTCAAGTGGGGTTGGCATAAAAATGTCATGTCTTGGCTAAATCATTGGAGAATCAAGGAAGAGGTCACTCTATAGAATAACAATAATAATAAAAATATTACTACATCTAAATTTAAGGAGAAATTGTGGTGCAATAAAGAATGAGGATAAAAGAAATTAAAATACTATAAGGAGGTGATCGACCATAATCTAGAAGATCAAAAGTATCTCTTTATTTTGACTAGTGTAAAGAAGAAAATCAGTGTTGCTAAAATAATAACAAACTCTCTTGAGTTCCATAGTGAAACAAGGTGTTGGATAATTCCTAAAACGCTATGGGTTGAAAGAATTTATCATCTTAGTATGTTATTTGTAAACCTATATTAAACCACAATTTTGAAATATTTGTTACAATATCAACCTTCTTAACCTTTTAAATCATCAAAATTATGGTGATTTAGAAATGCTTCTCTTAAAGCTTTTTTAGCACAAAAACAAAATTTTAAAGCACACCAAGTAATTCCTTCCATTCTTAAGGTTCCCTAAACCAAATTTGATTTCAATAATGTTAGCCACTATCACTATCATCATATTATTTTTTATTTTGGTCAATAAATTGAAAATCTTAATACACATAAGAATAAAATGTATTTATCATTGTTATTTATTCTAATTAAAATTATATTATAAATTTTAAAATTTATTTATTTTATTATAAAAATAATAATAATTAAACATAAAAGTATTTAATGAATAAATTTAATTAAAACTATATTACAAATTTTAGAAATTATTTATTTTATTATAAAAATAACAATAATTAACATAAAAGTATTTAATTACTATTCATGAAAATATTAGTAAATTAAGCTATGTTTGAAGTCTTTGAGTTCATTGGATTCATATTTCAATGAACTCCATAAAACATGGGAAATTGAAAATATACTAGAGGCATTTGGCTTTTTCTAAACCTCAATTTCATTTAAACAAACAAAAATTTGTTTTATCCATACTATAGGTAGAAACCAAATTTGGATGATTTCAAAACTTTCAAAACCTTTTTCATTTATTTGACACTCTTTTGAGCTAAGTTGCATCAACATTGCATTTGGTTATATTACTTATTCTCTAAACTGTTGGAATATTATTTAATACCGGGAGGGGGTAAATCAGTATTATCCTTTTTCAATAATTTAAAACCACTTAATTATTAATTTTATCAAATCAAAACAAATGATCAACATAAAGGTACAATACACAGAATTTAAACATGGAAAACCCAACTTCACAAATGTTCTTCTTATTTTCAATAAAGATTACATTTAATTTATAAGCTTCAACTCAAAGGAAACACCAATTCCATGTTTTACTAGCAACAACTAGAAGGAAGTTGCAACCCCCTAGATTTTACTAACACCAACCAGAGGGAAGCACCAACTCGCTAGTTTCTTCAGCTATAACTGGAAAGATGTTGCAACACCTTGGTTTACCAGCTTCAACTAGAAGAAGGCTACAACCTCCTTTGCAGGCTCCAACCTACCCTAACACCACCCAACCTCCATTTTTATGATAAGTACTTTAATCTTCAAATCTTCATAATCTTCTTTGGATTATGTTGCATATATTCATTTACTTTCTTGGCCTCTGACTCTATTATTGATCTTCAAATTTCAAGCACAGAGACACACTCTCTTTCAACAAGAATTTTTGTTTATATAGTCTTCCAATGGTCATGTACAACTGAACAATTGCACCTCCTCAATATAGGAATGTATCTCTTCATTATAACTATGAGTCTTTTCAATATAAGATATTAATCATATTATTTTAATTAACACAATGTCAATGGACCATTGTGCCTTTTAAATCATTTAGTCACGCTTTCAATTGGGTCAATAGATTTTGATTATCATGATTTAATTCAATTTTTACCTTACCATAGATAAATACCACCATGGTTTGCAAATACCATGTGCTCTTTCACTTTTTCCCTTTTTCTTTAACTCCACTTTCACTTTTACCTTTTTCTTTTAATCCAATTTCACTTTTATCTTTTTCTTTATTCCAATTTCATATTTACTCCTCTTTTAGGTAAACTCCACTTCCACCTAACTTTTCAACTTTGTTATTATTAAAGTCATATTTATATACCATGTGCTCTTTCACTTTTCCCTTTTTCTTTAATTCCACTTTCACTTTTACCTTTTTCTTTTAACCCAATTTCACTTTTATCTTTTTCATTATTCCAATTTCATATTTACTCCTCTTTTACGTAAACTTCCACCTAACTTTTCAACTTTGTTATTATTAAAGTCATATTTATATTTACTCTACTTTCATTTCCACTTTTGTGTAAACTCCATTTAACTTTTTCACTTTTGTATTTATTAAAGTGATACCAAGGTCACATTTATATTTAATCACTTACTAACCTTTGACATATATTTGATCACTTACTAATCTTTGACATATATTTGATCACTTACTAACCTTGACATCAATGACAATTTATTCAACAATTGACTGTCTAAGTGGATCTAACCATTGGTGGTTGTTGAAAATTGTTTGTGTTTGAAGGGTCGTCCAACTTCGGCTTGGAAAAAATAATGACCAAAACTTGCTACGAAATATTGGCTATCGTGTTGATCTAACATACTCAAGGATTCTTAGTGTTGCATCAACAAATCTCCCTTCAACTACACTCTAAAATGATAGTGCATGAGAAACTGTTCAAGAGGGCAACTCGCCAGTATTCGTTCTATTCATCACGATCCTATCTCAACAGAATATACAGTCACGAGGACAACTTGACTCGACCAGTGTAGTAATTGAAATCATCTCATTCTTTCATTCGTTCATTCTTTCAAAGCATTTTTTCCAACATTGTTGGTGAGTAAATTCTCCCTCAGACATTCCTTCCAGTTGTTGGTCACTAAAAAAATTGACTTGGCTTCCCTTTTGGTCGAATTTCCTTCCCGCTTCCGACTGACAAACATCCATCGGTCGACTCGACCTGGATAACATTTCGACTTGGATGAATTTCAACTTGAGTCATTTCGACTTGGTCAACTTGAGTTGTCTTTGACCCAACTTGATGTGTCTTCCCGACTCATCCTTATCTAACTCGACTTGACCCATTTTCTTTCCAACTTAACTGGCGGTTTGAGTGGCCGAGATTTTTTGTCATCCAAAGAGCCAAAGTTATAATTGTTACACAGAGAATTTCATTCTTTCAAAGCACTCGACCAGGTAGGCAATCCCATGTATTTTGGTAGTCCATTGTATTCCTATAACTCGATATTCATGTAGATTTTACTACAGTTCCATGTCATACTCCACTATGGTACTTCTTGTCTTCATGTTGTCATCAATGCCAACACCATATTTACATCACAAATTCCATCTATATTATTAACAAATACATCACACGTTATTCAAACGTGCCTTCCCACTTGTTCATCATCATCTTGGCTTGTCATATCGAGCATATGTCCATTTCAAACATTAAGTTTTCAAAAATAAAATCCCAGTACATATTATGGAAAACTCTTCCAACTTTTTCTTTTGTTTGTGGGGAAGATGGATTGATTATGGAAATGTATTCACTTTTTTTTTGTTTGCAGGGAAGATGGCATTGGTGTTTCAAACCCATACTATAGTCGTCTTCTTCTTTAATTTACCATAAGTGGAAAACATTATGCATATCTAAATCATTTGGTAGCTTGCGTCAATTTTCTACCGTATACTCTTCAAAAGCTCCATCTTAATCATGGTATTATCCATAAAGTGATAAACGTATTTTCATAAAATTACAATCTAACAGCAACATCCCTCATTCATAATCTCAAATCTCTTTTACTTCCAACCATAATATTGTTGTCACATCTTGGAAGAAAGGATGCATGTCTTAGGCTCCAAAATGGAACCACACAAACATGATGGTACAACCCTTTGAGACCACCGACCCCTTACATATCTGGAAACTTGTCAATTTTTATAAGGTAAACATTTCCTCCAATTACATTAATTTTTCTCTTATTCCAACATACTTTCATGGAATGATAAGCCCATTCCTTCGTGAAATTTCAAGAAGTATTACTCTTTTATTATCCTTTGCATCCACCTTAAGACCCTATTAATCTACAAAATCTCATAACTCTCAAAACAAGCTAGTTCTTGCTTACACCTTTTAAAATCCTTCTTATTCTCATATCATTTGTGGATAAATTTCTCCTCAAGGATGAGTGCCTAAAACATGAGAATAGTGTGATGTAATTTATTTATCCAACTACAATCCTTTCATGTCATTAATACATTTAGTCAATGTCATGTACCCAACTTGAACTTTTGATGAATGGGACACCACTTCACCTTGGTTAACTTTGTCTTAACTTAATCATAAGCTCACATGAGTTATTATACCACAAAGTGGTGTACCCAACCAGTCCATACTCCAATTCAACTCTAAAAGCATTTACAAAATTTATTAAACTCACCATATGCCTACATAATTACCCAAAATCTATGCATTCCAACATTGGATAAGTATGTTGAATAATTATCAAAACTAGACCTAAATGCATATAAGTTCATCATGTGAAATCCAACATATAAACAACATTGAAATAATTATATGTATATAAATTTGAACATATGGAATAAATGCCAACAAATCATTCGCCAAAAAATCATAATCATTCTCGCTTGAACTCCACCTCCAAGATGGGATTTGAGATAATAATGGCTCACATGTAAAATGGCAAGTTATCTCTCTTTACCAATCCAAACAAACATGCACAATAACCCTACTATCCCACTCACTCAACACAATAGCTCTAGGCATGGGGAGGAGAGCAATCTATAATAGTTAGTGGGGGTAGCGTTGTTAGATTGTTAGGATATTAGACATAGTGTACTTAAGTTCAACTTCTAATATATTATGGTTATGTGTGCTTACCTGCTAGTACAAGTCATTGTTCGTATAATATACTCACTCGAGTTGTGTTATTCTCAATAGTCATTATCTTACCCTTATCCTAAGATAACATTAAGATAATTGAACTCCTACTTAATAGAGAATATTAAGTGAGTCATTGCCATGATCATTCTCTCCTAATCATCAATCCTCTTTCCTTGTCCATATAAGGAATGAGGGTAATGAGAGAATCGATGAGCATATATATATAGAGAGAGAGATGATGCTATGAGAGTTTGTTTATGGATTGAAAACTATTTAGATTAGTTATATGGAGCTTTTCCTGTGTACCATGAATGTTCCCCTTTCTAAGGGTTTTATCACGTAAACCTAGTGTTCTTTTGTGAGCTTGTTTTGTGTTTGTTACTCCAACCATGTCAAAATTCCTACATGGTGTTAGAGACTTTTGAGACAAGTTTGGATCAATGATCTAGATAAAGACCTAAATCTTCTAGTGAAAAGCTTCAAATTCCTTCTTTTGGATCTAAAAATGAATTTGTATACCTTCCAGATATGATTTTGAAGATTTTTGTGTGCTCATTATATGTGTACAAATCAGTCCATTTTTGGACTAATCTAACCATACAGATGTGTCCAAAGTGATTTAATTAGATAGTATTGACTATTGGTTCACCAAAATTGGCTTTCATTTGATCCAAATTTGAAGTATTTTCTCTAGCTAACACATACCATCCATTTTAAGTAAGATATTTTTGAAATTCATTTTTTTCAAAAAAAAAAATGAAAAAATTTATTTGGGAATTGATTATGAATAATTTAAGCATTAAATTTAAATGAAGCCTTTGGTTCAAAACTCATTTTCTCTCAATCTCAACTAATTATTTTGTTGTGGGACTTTGCCATCACATTTAATTAGCTTGCCATGTGACCTAGTGAAGCAATGATGTGTGGCACAAAGTCATAACCACACCATTACCATGTCGTTATCCTCAACCTACCAACTTAGTATTGAAGACATTAACCCCACCATATGGACCCTCTAACTTTCATTATCGTAAGATTATGAGAATTTGAAGGAATTTTTCTACAAGATTAGATAACTAGAAGCTTATAATACATTAAATAAAATTAAAAACAATAAATAAATAAAAATTTAATGGTTGTGGTAAAAAGATATCCAATTTCTAAACACTATATCTCTATATCTATATTACCTAAAAGAATCAAAGTTTTTTTTGAAAATTATTCTCCCAACAAATTTTACCTTGGACATAGAGAACTTATACACTTGTTTTCAAATTTATGTGATGAAAAGTTTCAAGAATATTTTCCAAATAATTTATGATGATGAATCCCGATTCAGATTCAAAACATTGATGACAAAATGACACAAACCATGGAATATCCAGAAAATATCCTTGAAATTTATATACCATTGAAATATGGAGATTCAAATATAAGATAAGGAGGGGATTCCTCTTACCAATATCTTTTTCTATAATAAGTTGATATGATGTCATACATTGGCCATTATAACATTCAAAATTAGTAAAGGCGCTTAGAGAATATTGATAGCCTGTTCTTTTGAGGCTTTGAAACTTTGTCCTCTTTATTAATTGAAACTAATCGTTTTTGTTAAGAAGTTGAGATATTGTCATACTTTGACCATTATAACATTCAAAAGGAGTAGAGGCTCTTAGAGAATGGGGACAACTTAATTTTTTTTTATGATTTGAAACGTTCTCTCTTTGAAGGAGCAATAATAAATCAACTTATTTTAACGATACTCTTATTGTACTACCGAAGGTAGTATATAGCAATGAGTTAGCATTGACTTTCATATTGGTTTTGTGTTGACTTGAAAAATTTATATCAATTTAAATGTTCAACATAACAATTAAAAAAAAAAAAAAATTTAAAAACAAAAATAGTATTTTTTTAACTTTTCATTGGACAATAACTTGATAGTGTTATTGCAGCCTTCACGTATTTTGAAACCTTAAATTAATGAGAAAAGACAAAACCACAAAAAAACTAATATAATGTAATGCAATATAATGTAATATTGTATTATAATATATGTTAAAATCTAATATTGTATTGTTTTTTCAAATGAGGTAAAAATTTAAATTTTAAATGTCAACTTTTTTACACTTWTTAAAATTTCAATAWTTTTACATYTYTTAATATTTYTTTAATTTYTTAATTTCAATAAKTTTACATTTATTAATATTTTTTTAATCTTTCAATTTCAATAATTTTACATTTATTAACATTTTTTAATCTTTTAGTATAATTTTATAGAAATTTGTATGTAGTAATTTTTAAACTTTTAAGTCATATTTTAAAATATAAGAAACATTGAGATGTTTTTACTTTTTTAATTATTAGAAAGATCATGGGAAGTACAGATATGAATTCTTTTCGAATGACTAAGGAAATGTCTAAATATTATTTATATAAGTCGTGCAGACACTAACAAGTAAAGTTTTCGGAGCCAGTACATGCAGCGTGTTGCCCTTGTTCAATAAAAGAAACTCTCAAGTAGCATTCAATTTGTTTTCATTTGGTTCCATCTAACAATTTGTTTTCATTTGGTTCCATCTAATTCTCCCCCAATTTGAGAAGGCCCTTACTATTTTCTTCATTATGGACAAGTATTTCTTCTTTATGAAGCCATGAATTTTAGGTTTCAACTTAGCTTTAAAATAATTATTAGATATCCCAATTTGGGTGAGAATGTCCAACCTTCCTCTTTGATAGTGGATATATAGGTATCATTTGACCATCTACAATGCCTTGTTTAAGTTTACTAACCTATATCCAAAGAAAAAATAGATGGTGTATTATGCACCAAACACCCAAATAGCATAAAAATAGAAAGAGAAGTAACTCAACATCAAAATGCAACTAGGTGGCAACAAAAAATGACTTTGAAAGTACCTAAGTTGATAGATAATATCATGACCCTGCTACCCTCGGAGGGATGTGTTATAGATACTAATAAAATTATGACTTAGGATCCAAATTAACTAACCCTGGTTCTCTTCCACTAACTACTTCTTTGGGAAGGGGAACATGTGGTATGATTCAAATAACTCTAGCTTGGAAAGGGAAACACTCCCTTTGATGTTATCATATGATGCAAAATAATTAGCATTGTTAGAATCTCCAACAACATCTAATTAGTCTATTATTTGAATTGAAATAAGGGGGCGGATGAGAGAAAAGGGTGGCCCATTGGTCTACATGATCCTTAACTGGAGGATTTGAAAGTAGGATACCCCTATGCAAATATTATAAAGTAAACAAGCCAGTTTGTGGCCTTTGGGAAACAAAATTTATACTTAGTCATATGGGCATATTCGAAGGACTAAACATCGAATATCTCACCCTGGATCCATGCTTCAAAATGTATTCATCAAAATGTTGAATATCAAAGCTTGAATGGGGTGGGATACTTTGTAATTTTTTCATAATGGTGATAGAATTACTTTTTGCTTATAAAAAAATAGTTGAACTTTGTTTTGTGTAAAAAAGTTATAAATTTATATTAGGGGAGGCAGGTGTGGGAGGGGTGTTGTATAGCCCTGGAGGAAAAAGGTTGCTAGATTTTTCTTGGAACCTGGGCATAGATTCCAACAATATGGAAGAATCTTATGTGATGTACCAAGGAGTGTTATTAGTCCAGGAACAACAGCTAAACAGTATCATAATTGTAGGGGATTCAAAAAACATAATTCGACATTTTTCTATGGGAACCACTCCAAAGAATACCAAGATTTAGAGAATTATAGATAGGATCAAATCGTTATTGTCCCCAATACAAGCAAACTTCATCCATGTCTTTCGTGGAAATAATGAAGAAGCCGACAACATGGTAAATCAAACAATCAATTTGGCCCCTAGACATATGAAAATTCAGGGGAGGATCATATTCTCAACACCTTCCTAATGTCTCATCCCCACGTCATCTCAGTGCCACCTGGCTCTAGGACTCCCACGACTCAACACCCAGAGGGCTCATGCAAATTGGGAAACTCGTTAAAAGGGAAAAGTCGTACCCCCATAATCTCCCGGTTCGTGGGAAATCGTAGGGAAAGCACCTCAATCGCTTTCATGGCAAGGATCGACCTTCCCATGAACTTCCCTCGTGGGAATCCATGGCACAAAGTACTTCGTAGCTTCGGGCCAGCGAATTCTTTACCTACATTGAGGATAAGTGAAAAGATAGTCATCATGAATTCCAGGAAGGAAAATCAGCCAGTACAAGCCACCTCATCGTCTGAAACACACTTGATCTGTGAGCTGGATCGAAGTTGTTCATATTCATGCACCAAGGTAACTCTAAACCACGATAAATTTGAAGGTTTTCTTATGTTCCCCCATTCCTTTCAGCTTCTCGGGGATTTCACAGTCTCGATTTCATTCTTAGTAGAGGAAGTGAAAGATCTATGAACTTTGTCGATCAAGAAGAAGTTCGATAGGCATGGTCCCTCCAATATTCACAATTGGAACTGCGTTGGAGGTATATTCCTTGGCCAAGTTGAATTCAATAGTGTTAGAGTCATGGCTCAAGAGAATGTTTAGCAACAAGCCTGGGTGAATGCGGAGGACGAGCTGGTGGATGATAATTTCACCACCTCTCAATGGCTCTCTCTCATAATTTATTCCCACAACTCTACCCTCTCTTTCACTCTAGAAATGTTAGTTCAACACCAAACGCTAAACGGACAACTGCAAGATGAAGTCGACTTCCTTCGTTGGCAAGGGGAGGCAATGGAATCTCGATTGGACGCGAGATCTCCAAGCTCTTCAATTCAGAGACAGAATGAGGAAGTTGGCAGTAGACCAGGATCCAGTGAAGTTTTTCCAGACTTGAATGTGGCTCCAGAGCCTCCTTTAGATGAAGACTATGTTAAAGAGGGCCAGTAAGAAAGTTTTTTGTTTTTTTAATACTAAATATGGCATAATTTTACCATTTTTGAACAAACCCAGGTCAGGAACAACATTGCATGTAAACAGTTTCGTTTGAAAGTTTTCTAGGCTTAGTTTTGCAAGTATTTGAAAGAATTATATTGTTGGTCTACCCTTCTTACCAGCCTCTTCCTATGTAATTAGCGAGCTTGATCATGTCTTTTTATTAATACAATCTTAGAGGGTGGGAGGGGGGGGCATAAATAGGGAATTTATTATAGAGGGTGGGAGGGGGGGAAATAAATAGGGAATTTATATTATAAATTCCCTATTTATGCCCCCCCTCCCACCCTCTATTCCCACAACTCTACCCTCTCTTTCACTCTATAAATGTTAGTTCAACACCAAACGCTAAACGGACAACTGCAAGATGAAGTCGACTTCCTTCGTTGGCAAGGGGAGGCAATGGAATCTCGATTGGACGCGAGATCTCCAAGCTCTTCAATTCAGAGACAGAATGAGGAAGTTGGC
>ML805937.1:0-12312 GCA_009831015.1 Picea engelmannii | reverse complement strand
GGGAATTTATATTATAAATTCCCTATTTATGCCCCCCCTCCCACCCTCTATAGAGGGTGGGAGGGGGGGGCATAAATAGAGAATTTATATTATAAATTCCCTATTTATGCCCCCCCCCCTCCCACCCTCTTCTCCAGTTTCTGTAAAAAAAAATGTTATAAATTTATATTATAACTTAAGTTGGAAGATTAATAATTGAATCGGTATAAGAAAAGTATAGGGAAAAAAAAAAAATGATTATTTGATATTTAAAACCACATTAACATGAAAAAAAATTCATTATTAGAATAAAAATAAAATTTACCCTTAAAACTAGAACGCTTAATTTCTAAACCCTATATATTTCGGATGCTTGAGATTTAACAATAGACCAAAAGATTATATTATTCAAACAAGTGTAATTAGCAGCAATGGTGCTTATATCTGCTTCTTAGCAATATTTTACTGTAATAGTTATATATACTCTAAAGTGAAAAGCTAAAGTGATTATAAAATATTTGAAACTTGTAATAATGTATTACTTGTGAATGGCCTAAAACTAAAAGAGAAGTAAGTCAAGAGAGAAGTGACAGTAGTTATTCTATGTCGTGTCTTTAAAATTTGAAGTTGAATTTGAGAGATCTAAGTGTTAAAACCTATTGATAAATAATTGATGATGTCATATATATATATATATATATATATATATATATATAAGTCTTCTAAATGTTTCTATAATAAATTGATGAATATAAGTTGTTTAGCATATTAGCCCTATCCATAACACTTTGAAATATGATAAAACTAGAACACAAATACTCTTCTAGACTTTTAAATAAATAAATAAAAATATTGTTTTCTAATGTTTAAGATTTTGAAATTAATTTGAAATCTTAAAAATAAATTCTATAACTATCATAAAAGGTTATCGCCTCAACTAGCATAACATATCTAATTATTTGCATTATAGTAATTTATTTTAAATTTTTTAATATTCTAATTTATCGAATTATTTAGACTTATAATAATTCATTTTAAACTTTTTTTAATATTCTAATTTATTATAGAAAAAGATGCTTACATGATTCAACATATATAAAGTGATATGGTCATTATTTTGTCACTCTTTTAAACTTTTTAATATTCTAATTTTATTGAAAAAGATGCTTACATGATTCAACATATATAAAGTGATATGGTTATTATTTTATCACTCTTTAATAAGTAATAATTTATTAAAATTATTTATACAAATTTTATAATAAATTAAAAAATGTTTTCTTAAAAATAACTAACTAAATAATTTAAAATTAAATTAAATATTTACAACATTGCCTTACATTTACATATTGAAATATAATAATCCCTTAAAATTTGATAAGATTATGTTAATTAAAAATATACTAATTAGAAAACTAAATTACTTATATACAAATTTCATAAAATCTAACATCTGCCTCACTTATATCTTAATATTTAGTATGTCCTATAAGTTGCTAACACATTGTAACAAACACTTTAATACATTTTTTAATGAGTATAAATAATTTCAAAATCATAAAATGTGGAGTATAATTAAATTAATTTAAATGTAATATTTATAATTGAGTTTTTTTTATTAATTTATTTGATAATACATTGTAACAAATACTTTAATACATTTTTAAATGAGTAAAAATAATTTCAAAATCATAAAATGTGGAGTATAATTAAATTAATTTAAATGTAATATTTATAATTAAGTTTTTTTTATTAATTTGTTTGAGTTGAAAAATATTAAAATTTTAGCATTTCAACTAATTTTATTTGATAATAAAAAAAAATCAATTTTATTTTATTTTTTAATATGATTTTGATTTTGATTATTTTTAATATAATTTGAATCATTCATTTGTAAAAAATTGCTATTTGATATATACACAAATAAAATGCATGTTATTTTTAATATAATTATGATATTGTATAAATTAATATTTGAATAAATTTGATTGTATCAAGTTTCAAGATCATGTTCTTTTAATAATGGTGTTTTAACAAGGATCATAACTATGTTGTAGTTAGGGATGGCTAAGAGATAAAGTTTTAGTATAGATAATGAAGAATTCGATATGTAATACGGAAACTATTTAATTTCCAAAAAATGAGTATTCATTTACTCTTTACTTTTTTGCATGATAATCCCTTCTTTTGCATGATAACCCCTTCCTTCGAATACAAAATTTGCATGATAACCCCTTTCTTAGCCAACAAAATAACCATTGTTGACTAGCCAAAAATGATCGCACCCATCACCTTCATAGGCTCTAATCCTACAAGACCAAAAACATGTGCAGCTACTCCATTACAAGAATTTGAAATAGCCACAATACCAATTGAATCCGGACCAGGCTATAAAAACACCCTCATGCATCTTAATACACCATAGATCAACAATTTACAGAATCAAATGATCTATTTTTAGAAGAGATCTTGGGAACAAAAACCTTCATCCCAGGCATATGGACCCAATCGACATTAGATCCTTTAGCCTTTGAAAGGAACTCTACCAAGATCTTCTCTGCAATAGACGGGAATCTGCAATGGATAAAACAACACCCCTTTTATACTTAGTTATAAAAGAATGAGAAGAGGAGCTAGCGTGATTTCATGCATTAGAGTGGTGCTTCTTCGATCTTGGTGAGGCCAACTCCTCCTCCATGTAGTCAAGGGGCTATTTTCTCTCCACACAGTTGATCTCGTGCTCAAGACTGAACATATCTATTTCTTAAGCATGCCCTCCATAATGAACAGTAAGTTAAGAGGATTTTGGAGTGGGGTTGTGAATCCTTGAAGGAGATTGTAAGACAATTTGGCACACATTCAGAGCATTAAATAGTAAACTAGTGCCACTTGTTCAAAGCATTAACTAGTGTCATTTGTTTCATACTTATGAACATCATAATTGGCATTTAATTCCCTATTGCAGTAATAAATAAATAAAATATCAAAGCGTTACGATCGAACCTCCATTTGTGAAAATTCCCACCGGCCTATTTAATTCACCCTCTATGATTTTATGAGTAGGCTAACTCGGGATCAATCTTCCCTCCTAAGTGTCCTTTCCAGCAAGTCATCTGGCAATGCGGTTTTAAATTTCTAGCCAATCCAGAACTCTGGTCGATTTTCTTAGCATCTGGGTTGGTTTAAAATGGGGAAAAACTCTTGGGGTAAAGTTTTGAAATGCATTGAACTTTGATCATGCGAAATGTTGGTTACCCCTAAAAATCTAGTTGGATTCAGGCCCATTTTTTTGCCTAAAAAGGGGGTCTGTTTTCTCCCGAGTTAACCTACTCCTCTATTCCCAAAGTAACTCCAAATACGTCGATATTATGGTGTCATGTCAACGCATTAAGAGTAGGATGGACTAAAACACATGCTAAAGTAACTCCAAATCCTGAAAGAAACTCTAGATTTGTCGATTTTATGGTGTCTTGTCAACGCATTAAGAGCGGGATGAACGGAAACACATGCTAGTAGAATTTTTAAATTTTTTATTTTAACACAGTGTTGCTCGAAATAAGATGAAAAATGGTCATGTCATGGTCCTATCACACTTTTGACCAATTAAATGTGAGATAATTCATTTTTTTACATATTTATATATTTGTACTTTCCCATTTGTAATGTTGAACATTATAAAAAAAACCAAAAAAAAAAAATTAAGCAACTAATCCAAATTCAAAGTGTGTTTGACTCCTAAGTGATTACAATATAATAATAATAATAATAATCTATATTTAAGGTCACGCTCAAGCCAGCACACCAAATTGGTGTATGAGACCCCCTTGTTTATGGGACAAGGGACCCCCCTCCGCCCAACAATTTGACTGGTAAAGTCTACGAAGGTATACATACCCTACCCTCCTCTGGATTTGAACCTGTGACCTCTTAAGAGGAAACACATGTTTTTAACCATTAGGCCCACTCGGGCTATATAAATAATAATAATCTATTTTTAAGGGCCAAGCCAACACACCAAATTGATGTATGAGACCCCCTTGTTTATGGGACAAGGGACCCCCTTCGCCCAGCGATTTGACTGGTAAAGTCTACGAAGGTATACATACCCTACCCCCCTCTGGATTTGAACCTGTGACCTCTTAAAAGGAAACACATGTTCTTAACCATTAGGCCCACTCAGGTAGGATAAAATAAATAATAGTAAAGAAATGCAATTAACAGTTTTTAACTATGTGTGAAGGTTCTCACTCCATATTTATTCTTTGAAATCTATAGGTCAAAAAGTTGAATATCCGACCTAGAATGGGGTGAATAATTTATAATTTTTTGTAATGGTAATATAATTATTTGTTTCTTTTTAAAAAACATTAAACTTTATTTCTATAAAAATGTTATAAAATTGTATTATAACTAAAATTTGATGAATAATAAATGAATGAGTATAAGAAAAATATAGATTAAAACAAATAAATAAAGATTTTAAGGTTTATTATTTGATATTTAAAAGTGCATTGATACATTAAAAAAACTTTGTAAAAAATAAGATTTATCGTTAAAAACATTCAACATTTAATTTCTAAATCTTATATATTTCAAATGTTTCAATTTTTTTTAAATAAAAGTCATGAAGGTTATATTTTTCTGCATAAGATAAATAATTGTAATTAAAGTATAAAGTTTTCAAACATCTCTTAATGATGAGTGGAGTGTCCACTCAAAAAATCAAATATTTTAAAAACTCACACAACACATTACAGTTAATAAAAAAAACACATTATATAATTAATACAGTTAATAAAAAAAAGCACATTATATAATTAATAGTTTTTAACTATGTATAAAGATCCAAACAACCATAAAATTATAGTTATCTATAATGTATATAATGTATATCGTGAAAACAAAAAAATTTGTATAACTTAAATATACCTATGCCCATCCCTAAAACAAAAGAGTATGTCAATCATTATCTGAATGTACTAAACATGTGCATACCACATGCATGAGAGCTTGTATTTCATGCAAATAACAATAATTTAACAACATATCAAACAAAAAAAGCTCTAAGGATTAAAGAAATAACAATAATTTAACAACACTATCAAACAACCTTGTATGGTTATGGATTTCATGCAAATAACAATAATTTAACAACACTATCAAACAAAAATAGTTGGATGGAGTGGGAGATTGATGCCAAAGAAACATAATTTCAAAAGATATCTATGTAGTGAGAGATTGATGCCAAAGAAACATAATTTCAAAAGAATAGGTTGAATAGTGGCGAGGTAGGATCCTTCTACAACGAACTAGGATACTCTCCCTCATAGTTGTGTGGCAACTTCGTCACCCCCCTCCCCACTTTTAAAAACAACAAAGAAACCAGGCAATTAATTATAAATACATGTTAAATATTGAAATATTGAAATATTTATATTAATTTTTGAATTCCTATATATTTTGAAATAAAGAAACCAGAGGTAGGATATTTCTACAACGAATTAGGATACTCTCCCTCATAATTGTGCCCTCATAGTCATGTGGCAACTTCGTCACCCCTCACCTTCAAAAACAACAAAGAAAACAGAGAGGCAAAGAAAGACAACTAATCATAAATGCATGTTAAATATTGAAATACTTATATTAATTTTTGAATTCTTATATATTTGAAATAAAAAAAACCTACTGCCACAAAAATATAGAAAACATGGTGTTGATGAAAGTATTTTATTTTCACAAAACATTATCCACTGAGCCCAAGGCTCCCAAAAGAGGATATCATTCAAGTTGAAAAAAAAAATCATATGAATTACATTGAAAATATATCGCCTTTTGTAAAATCCAGTGAGGCCCAAGACTCCCAAAAGAGGATATCATTCAAGTTGGAAAAAAAATCATATGAACTACATTGAAAAGATATCGTCTTATGTAAGTGAGAAAGAATAAAAAACTCTATTTTGTATATAAATATTATTATTTCATATCTTAATTTAAGTTTTATAATTAATTTTTCAATTGAATTAAGTAAAACGTATACAAAATAAGAGGAGTTGCAAAAGCAGCAAGTCCATGCTTCGAGTTGACACTTGTTGCCTTAAATGTTATGAAATGCGACGAGTTGACGTGGGGATTAAAAACATGTTTGTTGGACTAGATCCTTCATGTGAATAATGAGTTGTTGATTAATTACAGTGTAATGACTGAACACAAGGATAGTTGCATTGTGTTACAGTGTAATGACTGAAACATGTTTGGAAATGTTGCTTCAAGCATTTTCAGGTAACCAAAAGAACACATTAGAACAAAATCTTATCATAGCTTTACACTCTCTTTTTTTCTTGAATGGCTAGCACATATTTACACCCTGCTCTCAAGCACACTATGGAGACATCTGCTCTCAAGCGCACTATAGAAATGAAACATAATTCTTAGGAAGTTCCTCAAGAGTTATTGATAATGGAACATAAACTTACATCTCTGTAAAGTTAAGTATTTACAAAAAGTCTACATCTAAATGCTTGCCAATTACAAATATGGTAAAACATGTTATAATAGAACCATACAAAAGCTATGAGAATCACCTTTGCGATGGTATATGAAGGAAGAGAACAAAATCTATGAGACTCATATGTGGTGGTTTTTTAATAAAATGCATTTAGTTATCTATTTGGTTCGTCGGCTACTCGGGATGGATGTTTTTATTTTAATTTGTAAGATTTAGTATCTAAAAAAATCTAAAGTAATGTTGATTACAAATATGTTTGTAGCTCTGCAGCCTTGCAATGCACCAACACAAACAACATTTATTGTAATAGAGGGAGGTGTGCTGCAATAACTTGAACGTTTCCCTTCGCACACACAAAGCATGCTCACCTCTAGTCCTTGCTTCCATGACATTTCAGATGTGTTATTAACCCACCCATTGCCCATTCTATTTCCTTGATTCAGATTAAGAAGGATACATAAGCATGAAAGGGGATATTTTTAATAAATTATGGAAATATTAAATAATTGCATATCAATAAATTTTTGAAATATGAATTAATCAAAATATTTCATATGATAAAGGTAGAACAATGCCACGTACAAATCTAAGGTCGCGATCTACACGAGAGGATGCCACCCAGAGTTTTGTCGAAGCAACTTGTAAAAAAGGCAAGGTAAATGGAAAACTAGGAATGGAGGGGGCAATAGATGTGCAAACACTCCAGTAGAAATCTTGTTTACATGTGTTGGTCATGGTTTGAACTTATGAATGGATTCCAAGAGGGGAGAAAGAGCATCATGCATAGGCTCAAGGCAAGTTGTCTTACCTATACCACTCCAGAAATGCATATGATAATTCGAACTCTACAACCTTCCCCTAATATTTAGAGCATAGCATATCCTCGGAGACGTCGTGGAAGGATTGTTGAAAAATGTTAAGAGAACGTTGCATGTGTCCGAATATCCAAAAGGCTCAGAAGAAAACTTAAAATATTTTGAAACCACAGTGTCATTGCAGCAAGAAAGAGGGAAGGCTAGAGTTATAGGGATTGTGGGGTCTTGGTGGGATTGGAAAAACCACCCTAGCAAAAGAATTCTTTAATCATAGAAAATTAAAATACAAATGATCTCATTTTTTATTTGATATAAGAGAAAACTCTTTAGCTTCCTTGCAGAGCGACTTTATGAAGGACTTAATTCAACCGAATGAGAAAATGCACAGCACTGATCAAGGTAAAGGAAAGCTCATAAGGTATATATCAACTTCACATGCTCTCATTATTTTAGACTATGTGGATCATATTCAACATTTGGATGCATTACTTTTACCAACGAAGGATGTCATTAATACCGATACATCAATTTTAGCGACATCTCTCAATAAGGATGTTCTCACAAGATCATACATCCCGGAGTCATCGATTTACAGACTAACATGCCTCAATCCATAGCACTCCCGAGCTTAATTTTAGCAACATATCTAAATAAGGATGGTCTCACAAGATTAGATATCCCAGAGTCATTGATTTACAGGCTAACATGCATCAATCCATAGCACTCCCAAGAGCTCTTTTTCTTGTATGCGTTTAGCCAACCTCATCCTGTTGTAGGATTTGACGAAGTGGTAAGCATTGTTTGGGATTCAATCTGTCATTAAATTTTATGAAAAGAAAACCCAATCAATGCCATAACATTCCATTGCACCAAATTGGGGGTCAAGCATGCTCCCGTCGTGGCTTCATTTTCTGTCAAAGGGCCCAATCTAGAAGCATGTGTTGTGTGAGTGTGGGAATAACCGGAGGGTGGCAAAGGGGTCCATGGTCAAGAAAGTCAGAGGTGTGGGAATGATATTATATAACATAGCCTACCACGCCTATGAAACTTCTCCCGAGAAATTCAGAAACAGTATTTGGGAAACTACTTTGGGGCGATGGGAAGCATGTTGTGCATAGCCCTAATGTTGTAACAGGATCCTCTGGTATGTATTTATGCATTCATGATAAAGTACTTTTGAAATAAAAATGAAATTATTAAGCATATGTATTAGTATAAAGTTATGTATCTGTGTGTAGTAAAGCTAGATGCACATTGGTTGGGAGAAAGGGTGGTGCTTCAATGCTTCTACTACTCATGCCACTGAACGACTATAATTATATGAAATATCGCTTTTATGATTTCTACCCATTGTTGTGGGTCTCAATATTGTTGTCCCCACGGTCATATCATCAGATCCAGTGGAACATGACTTTAACAATGAATTAGTAGTGGGCGTCCACTTGTTTACATCACCTCCAAATTTAGAAAGGAATCAAAATTTGTCTTAAATAGTAAAGTGGGGCTTCATCCTCCTGTCACTTATTTTCTGCAATTCTGGCTCCTAAAGAGCAATAAACGAGTTGGGTATTGTGAATTTATTAGTTGAAAGTTGCGGTAGAAGATATCAGATGCCAAAGTTGGACACAATAGAATTCGGGGTAAATTGGGAGTAATTGAGATTCGATAATGGCGAGTCCAGGAGGTAATTACACGCATAAAATGGAGATGAAGATGAAGCAATGGATACTTTACAGCATAATCCTGACGTTGTCTTCGTACGTCAGTTACACCATGGAGAAGGGGAAAGAGTATAAGTAGGTAAATCTCATAACTCTGAATTTTTTGCGTAATTTTTTCAACTTTCATCAGAAATTGATGCATTTTGCATCTTAAGGTCCGATATATAAATGCACGTAGATCTCTTACCAGGTGGTTGCATGGTGAATGTAATGAACCAGGTGCAAATCCAAGCACTAGTCAGGGGATGAAGAGATGGCAATGCGGTGAGGATTCTCACAGCATTGTCAGAGGATGACAGTGACAACTTAGTTGTAGGATGGCAATGTCAGCTTAGTTGCAGTATGGCAGTGTCAGATATATTAAATGCAAAATCTCAGAGCCGAACAATTCAACAAATCAATTTTATTTACTTTTTAAATCAACTTTAAAGTCTGAAAATTAAGAAAATGTTTTCCCCCCACTAGGGGTATTTAGTCACCTCAATATCGTGAGGGCCAATAAAAAAAATGGAATATAGGTTTTTGAAAAATATAAAAAATACTTTTAATATTAAAAAATAATCCACAACATGGGAACAATTGTAAAAAATATACAAATTGTACCAAGTATTGTCACAAAAAGAACTTGTTAATAGGTGGTCAATAATAGTTGACAACTATGTGAAAGCTATAGTCCCTATTCGGAGGCAGGGACTAATAACGAGGAGAAATTCCATAGCGATTAGTGCATGTCATTTTGGAGAAGATGTTGTAATGATTTTGTACTCTGTAGGAGTTGAGCTCCCGTAGGTTCTGCCAATGCCTAAGACATGAATAGAGACATAAAGTGAGGATGATATTCATACATGAAAACAACCAAAGAAGACAAAAACCTCCCAAAGATCAAATCAATCATGCATGGATTGACAACAGATCTAATAGTATATCATAACACATATTTATACTAATTCTCTACCAATGAATACATAAACTTATATGAACAATTAGATAGAGGGAAAAATCCAATATGTCTTCTATTAATCAAAGAAGAAATATTACAACTTACAGATGTAGACTGAAGAGATGGCCTCCTTCCAAGATCCTTTCCTAAGTCTTGCAACCAAATCACCAGAGTCACATTGTTAGCTCTTTATTCCTCCCTTCCCATGGGAAATGGATTTGATTTTATAGGACTTTAGGGATAATTCCATATAGTTGTTAGGATAAAATTCTTGAGCTCATAATGGAAGCCTTCTCGAGTCTAAACCCAGAAAAATTAGTGGGAAGTCTCATCCATTGAAACCAAATCCAAAAATAGGAGATTATAGTCTTGGTCACTCCCTAGACACATAGACTGAGTGATCGGTCTCTCCTTGGCAGGCCAAAAGGAGCGACCATCCATTTTAGTCGCACCCTCAATGAAGGTAAAAGGTGACCGAGTTGGAATTTGGTTGGAAACTCAGGGAAGAAGTGGTAGGTTTTAAGGGTTAAAATAAGGGGTTTCTAGGGGATAATAACCTAGTGATTAGGTGATATTTAGGTGATAATGACGTAATGATTAGGTGGAAAATAACTCTATAATAGAAGGTGAAGAAGAGAAAGTGAATACAAAAGACAAGGATGCAACTATGTATTTCTAATAAGTAATATGATGTATTTTAAGTTAGGGTGTTTATTTCACTATTTTTTATTTTTTATGAGTAATTGTAAATTCAAAATTGCATAAAATAGAATGGACCGGTAATACAGAGATATGAAAATAGGGGTGAAGGAATATTTATTGAGGTAGGGGATATATTAAGGAAAAGTTAATAAAAAATTTGTAACATTTCTCCCCACCCCACAACTACTCATAAAAAAATAAATAATTTAATAAAATACTCAACACAAAGAAGAACACTTTATGACATCATCACAAACATTGCAACAACAACTATTGAGGATTAGTAAAAGTTTTATTTTTTTCAAACAATTAGTTTGATGTAAAAGGAATAAAAAACAAGGTTAAATAACATATAAACGAATACATTGTAACCATCAAATTCTTGTTATAAATGGCACAAGCCTAGTCAACAACAAGGCTTGAAGCCATTCAATAAATATACTTATACTTGTTAAGAGTTCAGTATGTCACTTGTAGGAATTGAACCTGGGTGAGGAGGGTAACAATCATTCCTCCCAACCACCCAAGCTAAACCCAATTGAATATATATATATATATATATATATATATATATATGAAAATTTATTGGGTACTTCCACTCATTTTAAAGATGGTATCTAGAGTAAACTAATCACTTGCAATTTTGAACTTCAGCTGAATGTCTTGTCGTCTCCTACAAGTTGTAGCTTGTAAATGTTGAGTTTTACATGCTCTGCAAGGTTTAGGGTTTACATACTCTAGCTTCCCTCCCACCCCGACCATTGTTGACCTCTTATGTACGCGTTGGTAGCCTTTTCTCCCAGGCACTAACCGCAACAGAAGAATGGGATCAGAAGTGGGGGTGAAAGCCCCCTCTTACCATAACGTTGTCGCAAATGATCCAGAGAACTCACGAGCATGTCATCCATCCTTTGAGTCGCCATTGCACTTACGAGACCAATACCTACAAGAAGAAATGGATGTAAGCAAAGAAACGAACATGGATGATGAGTCCTTGCATCCAAAAGCAACTAGGGCCTGGATACCCGGCAAATGCATCCCCCAAGCCCCGATTTCACCCAGGTACGTCATCAAAACCACCATGATAGGGGAGCATACGTAGTTCATGAGAGACCATGCCCTCATAGGAAAATTACTAGGTCTCTAGCCCTCAGAAAAGGACCTAGATCGTTGGATCAAGGTGTAGTGGAACCCTAAGGGAGACTATGAGCTCCAACTAAGCTCCAAAGGATTCTTTACAGTAATATTCAACAATCTGGAGGACAAGGACAGGATCTTTGAAGGGGGACTGTATTTCTAGAAATCGACTCTCCTTTACCTACATTTTTGGACAGATCGTTTCTGCCCAGAAAAGGAAAACTTTGCATATGCACCGATATGGATTCGTCTCTATTCCCTACCTCAAGAGTTCTGGTTAGAAGAAATTTTACTGGGCATAGGAAACACCCTGGGTAAATATGTCAAATCTTCTGAAGCTACCTAACAGAGAAAATACACCTCTTGTGCAAGGATATGTGTCTATATGAACATCTCTAAATCTCTTCCAAGCACAGTTACCCTAGAATTCCAAGACGAGGAATGGGCCCAAACCATAGACTATGAACACATCCCTTTAATATGTTGAAAATGCCACGAACACAGACACCTTTT
>ML805936.1:93114-112154 GCA_009831015.1 Picea engelmannii | reverse complement strand
TCACAATATATTCAAGATGTAGAAGCACAAGCAAAGATCTGACCTTTTTATTATGAGCAATGTAAGATCAATACAATAGATGACCGATCTGGCATAAACCTCAGATGGCCATACAAGCAATAGATATGAGCTGCTACAAAATGATCCCGCTAATACAAAATAATGCCTCCAAAGGCTGAAGAAGATCAATACAAGTAGATCTGAATGCCAAACTCTCCAGCTGAGGAATGCCATGCTCCAATAGAAGGCTGAAACCCTCAATAACTCGGCCCTGCTGCCAAAAGTGTCCAATCACCCTAAGAAATATGCCAATCGATAGATCGGGTGATGGTAAGAATAACCCAGGTGCCTGAATCTCCAAGATCCCTCTCAATCTCTGTAGATCTGAATTTCCCACTAAATGGGGTGCCCCACTGGATGACTGAAACCCTAGTTGGTTCGGCCCTGATGAAGGAGGCCTCCAAATGCTCTGAAACTCTCCAAGAATATAGATCGGGCTATGAGAATCCCGTGGGAGAAGTTTCAGACTCAGATCTCAAGCAGATCTCCCTAGATCCGAGTTTTACTAAATTACAGGATGTCCCCTATGGCTCCAAGACGTCCCAATCTGCAGACAAATGTAGAATGATGATAACCCTCCAGAAAATCCCTCAAACTTATGGTCCTGCCCCTTCTGAAGCACTAGATGGAGATGGGCTGAGACTAGAATGGCGTGGAGGAGTCTTTCATCCCCGAGACCAAGCTGCGGAACAAGGTGAGTGGATATTTCACCACTGAGTTGCTCACAAGTGTTTGTACAACAAACCCCCAAACTGAATGCTCAAGAGAAATAGAAAATGCTAATCCAAAACCAAAATGAGTAATAGGTGCACCCCAACCTCTTACTTATACTTTTCCTTCTAATTCTCTGTTGAGTTAGGTTAACTCCCAGAGTTAATCTTTTATTCTTCTGTTGAGTTATCTTTTACTCCTTTATCCTTTTCCTTTCTTAAGTCAACTTAAAAATATAACTTTTAACTTCCTGACTTTCCCCCCTTCAGTGTGAGACTATGACCTAGTGGGGGTGCCCAGGCCACTGAGTCTCCTCACCACCTCTCTAAGAGGTGGGGGACATTACAGCGTGGGATGCTTTTTAGTGAGAATGAAACTCCTCCCGGTTGCGATATGGCCATACAGGTCTTAAACAAAAAATTCATGCGTGAAATTGATCCCAGTTGTGATGAGGCCATATAGGGCTTAAACAAAAAATGTAGACTAAGTTATCACAACTTGAAAAAAGTTATGTGTGAAATCTGTCCCAGTTGTGATGAGGCCATACATGCCTTAAACAAAAAATGTAGACTAATTTATCACAACCTAAATCAGAGTGAAATTCATCCCAGTTGCCATCAGGTCATTTTGCCCTTGGACAAGAAACGTAGAGTAAGTTACCACAACTTGAAAAAGGTGATGCGCGAGAGAAAAAAAATACATTGCTATGCTTTCTTTTAGAGAGAAACTCACATATCACAATCTAAAGAAATTGGTTTGTGCATAACACAACAGAAACAAGTACGGTCACATATCCCAGAATGGTCATGCAACTGTCACATTTCGTGGGCTAGAAGCAACAACATGCACTACTAGCAATGAAAACCAGCAAACACTTTCTACCCATACTTCCCTGCGAAAGAAAGATGAAAGACATACCTACATGAAACAAATTAAAGAAACTCCTTCCATTGCATGTGCAATTTGTGAACAATTGAATTTCTCAAAAAATAGTAAGTCTTTCACCCTTGATTTGGAAGCAAAATACCTCCTCTTGATAGTGCACCATAAAATATTTTCCAGTGGCAAAATTTGTCTTCCATACAAACGGTCACTTGAAAATGGAAAATTTCCACAATTTGCAACCCTTGAACAAATAAGATGTAATACACCACTACCAGATGTAAGTGCACTTACGAAACTTGAAGAGAGACTTGTGTCTCTACGAATTGCATTTGCACAAATCAGGCCCTGGGATATAAACGACCCTAGATGGGCTTAACATGATCAATTATTAATGTGCATATTCAACTAGATGTTGTGCAAAAAGGCTTGCCACAATTCATTAGCGATACAATGACAATTGTTGTGGCTTTGAAAAGAATCTTGTGATACAAAAATGCATATCAGATAGACAAAGTGTGTGTGCATGCTCTTATGAAAGCATTAAAGGAATTATGTTCCAGGGCCCTGTACAAAGCACAAAAAATTTGTATAAATGAGAACTGGAACAGTGTTCTTGCAGAAGAGGATGCCAACTCTACAGAGACTCTCGAAAATGCTAGTGAATTTGATACAAATCATGAATCGGAGAATGAAACACCTAATGAGACATTGGTGTATGGATTCATTGATTCATAGTGCATTCATGACTTGCAAGACAAGATTGTCGAAATTTCACCTGTTGAGGGGCAGCATCCACTTGGAATATTCAAGGACAAATTCGCTGAGGAAATGAACTTCCCAACACTCTTATTTAGAGATCCATGTGCCACTGACATTACAGAATGATTCAGTTATCATAAAATAGTCTGATGGGAGCTGCTACATTCAAGCGGTGACTTCTCCTGTCACATAACAAATTTGTTTTTCAAAACAATGCGCAAAATAATAGAGAAAGTTCTCTCCTGCATGTGGGTCCAAATAAGAAAAGGCCAATTACAAGGAAGAAATTTGTTGGCCAAGGATGTCAAGTACAAAGTAAACCTAGAAAAAATTCTAAAATATGATATTGGATACATAGATTTCAAAAACATTAACACCTCTCTTGACTATGTGCAACAAAACAAGAAAACTATTTTTGCAATGATCTGGCTACTGGGTCTGCCAACATTTTTCATCACATTTACAAGTGTAGAGCATTGCTGGGATCCATTGGTGGTTGACGTATCTGACCTTCATAGGAACATGAAACGTAAAAAAAACCAGATACACTAGAAAATAATGACATTGACTACCTCATAAGAAAAGACCCAGTGACGTGTATTCGGTACTATAGACATAGAATAAATGATTTGAGACAATTGATATGCCATGATGAAACAGTTTTTGGAAAAATATCGAATTACTTTTTTGTAACTGAATTCTAGAATAGGGGAAATGAACATGACCACGCACTGTTGTGGATAGAAGGTGCACCAGTCTATGGAGTTGACTGTAGAAATTTCAATACAAATTATGTATTGCCTGGATTCTCCTAATTTAAAAATTATATGCCACTATTAAATACATAATCGCTTCTACAAATGTTCTTGTGGAATTTAAAACACGATCGCCAATTGCAATATCAAGAAGAAAGATCAATCACACATAACACATATGTTTTACCGAGAAAGCATAAAGCTAAAAACCCCACTATCATATATTATGTATATCATGGATCATGAAACAATCTCATACAAAACTCTAATCCAAGAGCTCTCAGTACAATATAATCGTCTCACACTGTCATACAAAAATCAACAAATACATGTGCCAATTATCTGCCTCCAGATAGCCTGCCTCCTTTGTGCAATCCTTGCAATGAAAACCCTGCAAATGAATTCGAATTGCTCTTGCCCAGGCTATTCATTTCTCATGGGAACATCCACTGTGTGTGCGATTGCATGAGTGCACTTCACTCAAATCACAACCGATAGCCAAACTGTCCCTTTCACCTGTTATCTCAACTGGGTCTCCACTGGATCTGACATGCATGTAGTTAATAGTGGTAAATCTTCAGTTGCATGTGAGTTCACTGATTGTGAATTAATTAATAATTAATTCACTGAACTCTCACTAGTGTAAGTTCAGTTACAACTAGTACAACTGAGCTTAACTCACTTAACTGAGTTAAACTACTTCACAACTCACATAACTACACTTATAACTCTGTTACAACTTCAAGTCACTTAGTTACAACTAATTTGACTTACATGTCCCACCAGTCAACCTTTGAACTCGAATTTCCTATAGCTAACTGATTTGCCATTTCAGTTAACTATTTTCAAGTAATTATGAGATAATAGATTAATATTTGTTGTCCAATTTATTTAAGGGAAAAATAAATTAGACACATTTCTTGTTGACTTTTAAACACTCCCTTTCAACAAGAAATGAATTATCCTTCATCCCAATCATGTCTCTATGGTATTTGAATTTGCTCCTGGTGAGTGCCTTCATTTGAATGTCTGCATCCTGATCTTCCGTAGGAATGTACTGAAGAAACATGATCTTCCGTAGGAATGTAATGAAGAAACATGATCTTCCGCTACACACATTCTCTGAGATGACGATACCAAATATCTATATTCTTAGATCTATCATGAAACACAGGATTAATCGAGAGTTTAATGCAACTCTGATTATCACAATGAATCATTGTCGGATCTAAATGAGAACCAAACAAACCAACCAATATCTTTCTCATCCAGATAGCCTCACATGAAGCTTGACTCACTACCATGTATTCCTCTTCCACTTAACTGAGTGCCACAAATCTTTGCTTCCTGATGTACCAAGAAACAATTGTAGATCCGATACTAAATATCCCCCCTGATGTTCTCTTTTTGTCTATTGGGATACCCACCCAATCTGTATCCGTGAAGTCATGCAACTTCAGCCCATACGTTTGTTTGTACCATAAGTCATACTCATATGTTCCCCTCAGGTATCTCAGGACATGCTTGCATGCCTTCCAAAAGATCTTGGTAAGATTAACCATCGCTTGACTCAGTTGGTTAACCGCACATCAAATGTATGGTCTCGTGTTCACTAGATACATTAGTGAACCCACTAACTGTCGATAGACAGTAGCATCCACTACCTCTCCAGAAGTAGCATCCTCTTTCCTTCGGTTTCCTGGAAGAGGAGTATCCATGCATTTACAACCCTCCATGTGAAACTTACCCAGTATCTCCCTTTCATACTTACCTTAAGACACAAAAAGTTCATCATCTCGCTGTCATATTTCTAATCCAAGGAAATAATGAAGAAGGCCCAAATCCTTCATTTCGAACTCCTTCGCAAGGTCCTCGCATGAGTGTATCAACTGCTTATCACCAATTAGTATTAAATCATCAACATAAATCACAATGATTAAAATCTTACCCTCCACCACAATTTGGTATAGGTTTGCATCAGCTTCACTTTTGGTGAAGCCCAATCTAGTGAAATAGTTGTCTATCCGAGTGTAGCAAGCACGGGGCGCTTGCTTCAACCCATACATCGCTCTCTTGAGTTTGCACACATGTGACTCCCTGTCAATTGTCTCAAAACCTTCTGGTTGATCAATGTACACTTCTTCCTCAATGATCCCATTGAGAAACACAGTTTTTACATCCATCTGATGAATGCACCAGCCCATCTGCGTTGAGAGTGCAAGGATGGATCTTATGGAAGAGTACCTTGCGACAGGTGCAAAGGTCTCATCATAATCTATCCCCTCAATTTGTGAGAAGTCCCGAGCCACAAACATGGCCTTGTATTTCTCCACACTCCCATCAACAGTTTTCTTTACCTTATAGATCCATCTCGAACCTACCACTGATTTGTCGACCGGTCTTGGGACAAGTTCCCATGCATTTTTTTTGACAATGGAGTCATATTCCTCCACCATAGAATCAACCCAAGTGGGATCCTGCACTTCTTTCTGAAAGGAATATGATTCAATCAAAATACATTTTCTCATGAGATCCATGTATCTAGTAAATCGATCAGGAGACTGTCTCTGTCTACGCTGTGAAGTAGGGGCTCCTACATTCTGTGCAACATCTAGTCTCAATCTATCAACGTTTTTGGTGCGCTTTCTGCCATTTCTAATGGATGGATATGCATGAGTAGCTTCCTGCACTCCATGAACCTCCTCATGTGGTTGATCCACATCTTGAGACTCATCTTTGGGAACCAATAGTCCCTCCTCTGCATGCAAGTCTATCTCCCTCTCAAGCGACAACTGCATGGCTTTCCCCTCATTGAATTTTATATCCTGTCGCATAACAATCATCTTATTGTTAGGAAAATACACACAATAATTATGGGGTGTTTCTGTGTACCCCACAATTATCCCAACTTCAGCAGTCGGTTCCATCTTATTCCTGGCATCCTTGGTCACATGCACGTAAACATATGAGCCAAAAATATTAAAATGAGAAACATTAGATTTCTTACCAGTGAAAGCTTCTTCAAGTGTACTCATGCCAAGTACTCTATGAGGACAATGGTTTTGCACATAAACCACAGTGTTGCATGCTTCCTCCCACAAATGCATTGGTAGGCCCTGATCATGCAACATAACTCATGCTGCACCCACAATAGTTTTGTTCTTCCTCTCCGCGACCCCATTTTGTTGTGGGTTATGAGGCGCTATGAGTTCTCTTAGAATTCCTTCTTTGTTGCAGAAGTCTTTGAATTCGTTAGATATGTATTCTCCACCATTATCGCTCCTCAGAGATTTCACTTGCTTCCCCGACTCTTTCTCCACCAATGCTTTAAACTCACAGAACTTTGAGAATGTTTGATCCTTCTTCTACATGAATAATATTCAATATTTACGAGATAATTCATCAACAAAAATAACACAATACTTATTTTTTGTTGTTGAAGCAACCGAGAATGGTCCACACACGTCTGTGTGAACTCTCTCCAGGATCATCGAATCACGGTTCTCCTTTTCATGAAAGATGTACTTTACATACTTCCCCATGGTGAAACCCTTGCACTAATCTAACTGAGAAAGTGTTCCCATTGGAATTCCAATAGATATTTGTTGCATGATTTTCAAGGCTCCATGATGAATATGACCCAATCGCCTATGCCATAATTCGCCCTCATCCTAGCTCACCACTTTTTCTGCCTTACCCATCATGGCAGTGCAGCCATCTACCTCCATCATGTAGATATTCTTAACTCGAATCCCTATCCTCTTGAATTGACCCGTTGTTTTAGGTCGCAGAAAATATTTTCCACAGCTGAAAACAACGTCATAGCCTTTGTCCTCCAACATTTCAACTGAGACCAGGTTTTTCTTCAGACTTGGAACATGCATAACATTTTTCAATTAAAATGGTTTACCTGACTCCCTCTGAAAGGTAATGGTACCAAATCCATTCACACTACATCGTCTATCTTTGCCCATCTCTATATGCATTTTGAGATCTCTCTCCTCCAAGTCATTTGAAAACTCCTTATCTCCCGTCATGTGGAAGGAAGTGCCACTGTCCAAATACCACACCGATACCAATGTACTTGAAGCCATGCATGCGATCAAAGAGAATTCAAGTTCAAATTGCGAGGCAAGGGGCTCACCAGCCGCAACTCCAACAACCTTCTTGTTCTTCTTCTTCCGCGGACAGTTAGTAGCGAGATGCCCATGTTTGTGGCAGTGAAAACACTTCACTTTGGACAAATCCAGCTTCTTACCTTTAGACTCGGATTTTGAATGGAATTTATTCCCCTTCCCTCTCATTTCCTTGGCATCCAAAGTACACTCTTATTCATCATCATGCTTTGATTAAGATCCATCTCTGGTGTTCCGCCTAAACTCCTCCTGCACTAGATCCAACCATAGTCGTTCCCAATCTAGCAATTTTTCCCTTCCATTGACAGAGTCTTGATAACTATGCCAACTCTTGGGAAGTCCTAGGAGAGCCAATCTCACCAAATCATCATCAGCGACTGTTATTCCCACACTCCCCAGCTCATCCTGACATTGGACAAACTTCGTGAGATATTTTGGAATGGATTCGCCCTTCTCCATCTTGATCTTCCTGAGTTTATCTTTGAGCGCCAATTTCCTATGGTCGTTGTTGTTTTGGAATAGATCCATCAAAGTCTTCCACATTGCATATGGTGTGACTTTCTCATGGAGGCTTGAGACAATGTGGTCTTGTACTCCCTCCAACAAGATCCTCCTCACCTTTGCCACTTTCTTTTGCCATGCATCAAGATTTGCAACATCTGGCTTAGGAACATCTTTGTCAATGAATTCATTCAAGCCATTGTTTTCAAGTACTGCCTCCATCCTGTCCTTCCAAGAAATATAGTTCGAGCTTCCCTCGAGTGCATACTCTAATCTCAAGTCATTGAAAGCCATTTCGATCTTGAATTAGCTATATCACCAAGAAAGTCTTTCTACAAATTCGAATTCTATCCAATCACAAACTCAGCTTCTGCAATCTTTTGCACTCTGATACCATGTAGAAATTTCAATACAAATTATATATTTCCTGGATTCTCTTGATCTAACAATTATATGCCACTATTAAATATAGAATCATTTCTACAAATATTCTTGCGGAATTTAAAACATGATCGTCGATTGCAATATCAAGAAGAAAGATCAATCACACATAACACAGATGTTTTACCGGGAAAGCATAAATCTAAAAACCCCACTATCATATATTATGTATATCATGGATCATGAAACAATCTCATACAAAACTCTAATTCAAGAGCTCTCAGTACAATACAATCATCTCACACTGTCATACAAAAATCAACAAATACATGTGCCAATTCTCTACCTCCAGACAACCTGCCTCCTCTGCACAATTCCTGCAATGAAAACCCTGCAAATGAATTTGAATTTCTCTTGCCTAGGCTATGCATTGCTCATGGGCACATACACTATGTGTGTGATTGCATGAGTGCACTTCACTCAAATCACAACTGATAGACAAATTGTCCCTTTCACCTCTTATCTCAACTGGGTCTCAATTGGATATGACATGCATGTAGTTAACAGTGGTAAATCTTCAGTTGCATGTGAGTTCATTGATTGTGAATTAATTAATAATTAATTCACTAAACTCTCACTAGTGTAAGTCCAGTTACAACTAGTACAACTGAGCTTAACTCACTTAACTGAGTTAAACTACTTCACAACTCACATAACTACACTTATAACTCTGTTACAACTTCAAGTCACTTAGTTACAACTAATTCGACTTCCATGTACCACTAGTCAACCTTTGAACTCGAATTTCCTATAGCTAACTGATTTTCCATTTCAGTTAACTATTTTCAAGTAATTATGAAATAATAGATTAATATTTATTGTCCAATTTATTTAAGGGAAAAATAAATTAGACACACATTTATTGTTGACTTTTCAACACTGACAATAATTCAGAGATCGAGTAATTTGTGGAAAAATACATAACATGCAACATAGATCATTTGGATCCAGAACTTGCCAAAGTTCATAGACATTACCATACAAGAAGTTGTAGAAAACAAAAAAATTCGCATTGTAGATACAACTTCCCGTGCCACCAATGAGAGCTACAAGAATCATAGAGCCACTTAGTTTAGAGGACAATGTTGTTGTTGAGAAATCTAAATCCTTGTTCTCATTTCTAGAACAAGGAGAATTTGATGAGCTGATGAGCTTCGATGAATTCTTGGCAGAGCTAAATCTATCAGAAGATGAGTACATCCAAGCCATACAATGTACGTTTAAACAACCAACAATTTTCCTTAAACAAAAAACTTTCCCATATTTGGAACAATAGTTTCTCCAAGGACATGTCAGTTATGTGGAAAGAAAATACAGATGCACAGTACGTGCTCAATGCATATGTTGCAACATCGTATTGTACCTCGTATATGACAAAGGTTGACAAATCTATGACAAGTGCATTCAGAAGAATAAGCAAAGAACATGAAATAAGTCATATTGATGCCATACAAATGATACACACACTTGGCAATACATTGCTTAATCTTCAACAAATGTCTGCTCAACAAGCAGTTCACATTGCACTTTCCCTACCCCTCACTTGTAGTTCAAGAAAATGTGTCTTCATAAACACATATCCACTTGAGAAACACACATTTGTGCTTAAACCACCAGTTTTGCTAGAACAAGAGCCTGACAATTCAGAAGATGTGATATGTTGCTCTATTGTTGATTATTACCTCCAGCATCCATATCCTATTAGGAATATCTTCTGAGCATAATTCGTATCGCATTACAAAAAAAATGGTGCACCCATATCAAAAAGAAAAAAACCCTATGTGATACGGGTTGTCAAATACAATAAACATTCTGACTATGAAAACTATTGTAGAGAAAATTTGTTGTTGTACGTTCCGTTCGATGAAAACGAAGAGACATTAAAACATAACTTCTCTACATGGGAGGCTGCATATGTTGCCTCTGAGACTATAGTGCACATCAATGAAGCTATATTTACCTACAATGTTAATCCAACATGGGGTGATCTAGAAATTGCAGTTAATGATCTAGAAAACCCTGACAATCCTAATGACACATTCACAAACCGAAAAACAACCAGAACTCCTTGCGATTCATATGACTTACAAGCAGATTTGCCTCATCCTCGAGAAGGTGGAAGTGAAAAACGTATCAATCTTGGTTTTCAAGTCACAAAACATCCTTTCCTAATTGAAAATAATGAATACCATAGAATAAGACGTTTGTTGAATCGAGAACAACAAACAATTCTAAAGGACATTGCACTTAAAAAACTCTTGAACATGGACACTCATGTGCACTTGTTCCTTAGAGGCGGAGCAGAAACAGGAAAGAAATTCATAGCAAAAGCACTGTTCTGAATGCTTATACGAATCTATGATTCAAACAATTCCTCTGATCCTATGAAACCAAAGGGCATAATAGTTGCATACACATGAAAAGTTGCATATAATGCAGGTGGAACAACAATCCACTCTGCATTTTTAATGTCTTTTAACAAGTCACAGTTTCTTCCACTTAGCAAGGAAATGTTGGATACATTGTCTAAGCTTTATCACGAACTCCAACTTGTCTTTATAGATGAAACATCTTTGATTGAAAGTCGGTTCTTGTATTCTATTGACAACCGACTAAGAAGCATAAAACATGTGCACACGAAATACTTTGGAAACATTGACATGATATTCTGTGGGGATATTTACCAGGCACATCCCATCCAAGATTCTTTGATATTTGAACAACCTACCGTTAACATGCAAACAATGATGCATGAATTTTGGAGAGAAAATATTAAATGCTTTGAATTGCATACTACAATGTGTCAGACAGATGAAACATTAATTGCAATTATGAATAGAATGCGAACAAATAGCCAAACATACAATGACTTAACATATATCAATTCCAGGTGCTTGCAGCCTACACCAATAGACCCAACGTTCCCTTACATGTTCTACACAAATAAGGATGTTGCAATGCATAACACACACATGCTATTGCTCATGTCTGGCGATGATATCATCATCAATTCAATTGACCTTGAAGAACACAACCATGGAAATGTGTCGGGTCATGAACATACAACCACTTTACCTTTGCAACTTGTCCTAAAATTAGAAATGTTGGTTGAAATATATGCCTGTAACTATGATTGACGGGATGGATTGGTCAATGGTGCAGATGGAATACTCAAAGGCTATACGAAAACAAAAAAACTTGATGTCCTTTGGATTAAGTTCCATGAACCGCATATAGGAAAGCGACAAGCAAGCAAGTTAGCTTATCTATATAATTCAAACATTGCAAGAGATTGAACACCTAGTTTGCGAATATCAAAGCCAGTATCAACATCAACAAAGACAGGTCGACTGAAATTTCGAAACAATTTCCGATTAAACTTGCATGTGCACGTAAAGTCCACAGATCACAAGGAATAACACTTGATAATGTTGCATTTCAGCCTGCTGGAATTCGGATACATGGACTTGTGTACACAACACTGACCCATGTAAGAAGCATAGACTCCTTGTATTTACTAAGTCCTCTTACAAAAGATAACTTCAAAGTGAAACATAAATTTGATATTGAAATGGAACGACTCAGGACCACCGCAAAATGGAAACTGCACTATGATTACCAATTCATACAAACAAATTCATCTGTATCAATTCTCTTGCTTAACACACACAACTTAAATGCACACATGGATGATATACTCAATGACTATGATACAATGCAATCCAATATTCTATGCTTGCAGGAAACATACATGGCATTATGTATGTAGAACAAACAATTCCCAAATCACAATTTCATATCAGGTTACATTACACATGGGGTGATGATATTGGTGAAAAAACATGTACCAATTTTGAACCATATACATATCGAAGAAAAGAATGCTGAGCTAGTGCTTGCAATTTTTTTTTCCATGAAACAGAAGTTGCAAACTCAATCTGTATGTTGCTCCCCATGCAACATTCTCCAACATAGTAGATGTTATTTCCAATGCATTGGGCCATTTCCATCTGAACGGACCCATTGTGCTTGTAGGAGACTTCAATATTGACATGCTACAAAATAATGGTAGAACAAAAGAATTGGAAAACTACATGTGCAAATACAGTTTCCACTTTTTTTTTGAACAACACAAGCCATCTACAAAACACACTTATTGACCATGTGTGGTCGAATGTGCCCATTCCTCAATACAATATGTTTATCTTAGACACATATTGGTTTGATCATGATACAATTGGTATTGCACTTGAATTATGAGATATACATCAAACATATTGCAAAGTCATATTTCTATGTTTCAAAGCATATTTGTATAGCTTGTTGCTAAAAAAAAATAAAAAAATTAATTATCCAGCTTCTTAGTTTTCTATGATTTGTACACATACTGGTCTGGTCACCATACAGTTGGTGTTGTGCTTGAGTTATTAAATATACATTATGCAAAAAAATAAAAAAATGTACATTCTTCTAAAACTATTTGTTACTCTATTCATCTTATTCTATTTTTTTAGTGTATGTACATAGTACTTCCCTTTTTCTTTACATGTTCACTTATGTTCATATCCATTTTGTTTTGTAATTTTGTTCATAGAAACAAATAGGAAAACTATACACTGCAAAGAACTCCTAACTAGGAATGTAGAGGAATCCATGCAAAGGTGTGTTTTTTTCTGCCCGTGTTCCATATTCAATAGTTTTTCGTGTACTCTGTCTGTATTTGTTGAACTGGTTTGCAACTCTGTTTTTTTTTTTTTTTCCTCCTTCGACACTCCATATCTTCCTCTACATTCACTTGTCTTCATGTGTTTAATACATATTCAATCTTGAGCTCCAAATTCCTGGAGTCCGTCTGTCAATTTGTATATTGTGGAACTCTGAATGATGTTTGGAGGAAAAGAAACAATAGAAGTGCAATGTTGAGCGAGGCAACCCACAAGTCCGCTTGTCAATTTGTATATCGCGCAACTCTAGGTGCTATTTGCAGGACACAAAACATTAGAGGCCCAATTTAGATCCCGCAAGTCCGTGATCCAAAAAAGTGGCTAAGTATGGAATAAGGGATCTGTACATGCTCTATAACATGTCATGTCCATACTTTATAAAAGTACATATTTAGTATGTATTGTTCATTACTTGGAGCCCGCCAACCCTGGAGTTCATCTGTCAATTTGTATATCGCGAAACTGAATAGAAGTACAATGTTGAACCAACCATCCCACAAGTCCGCTTGTCAATTTGTATATTGCGCAACTCTGGGTGTTATTTGCAGGACACAAAACATTAGAGGCCCAATTTAGAGCCTGCCAACCCACAAGTCCACGATCCAATAGAAGTGCAATGTTGAGCCAACCAGCCCGCATGTCCACTTGTCAATTTGTATATCAAGCAACTCTGGGTGCTATTTGCAGGACACAAAACATTAGAGGCCCAATTTAAAGCTGGCAAGTCCGCGATCCAAAAAAGTGCCTAAGTATGGAATAAGGGATCTGTACGTATTCAGTATATATTGCTCGTTTCTCGGAGCCCACCAACCCTGGAGTCCATATGGCAATTTGTATATTGCGGAACTTAATAGAAGTACAATGTTGAGCTAGCCAGCCTGCAAGTCCGCTTTTCAATTTGTATATGGCGGAATTCTAGGTGCTATTTGTAAGGCACGGAACAATAGAGGCCATTTTTTTTTAGCCCACCGACCCGAGAACCCGCGATCCAAAAAGTGTGCATGCTCTATAAATCTCATCCAGCCCATAATTATGCTTGTCAATTCGTATATCAGAGAACTTTGGGTGCTATTTGTAGGACACAGAACAATAGAGGCCTATTTTTTGAGACCGACAGCTCGAGAACCCGCGATCCACAAAGTGGCCAAGTATGGAATGCAGTATCCGTACATGCTCTCTAAAATCTCATGTCCATACTTTATAAAGGTACGTATTTAATTTTCCCTAGTTTCTACACATACTAGTTTGGTCACCACACATTTAGTGTTGCACATGAATTATGAAATATGCACTACGAGTCCGACCGAGCGCTTTTGTTTCCTTAGCCAATTTTATGTTCATGGGTTCCCAGCTACGTGTTATCAAACTCTCATTACCCGTGTTCCGAGTGTACATATTGTATCCAAAACTTGAGTAATTCGTGTCTATGCTCGCAGGTTCCCAGATGACGGAGTGACAGATTTCATGTCCATCTATATCTCTACATCACGAGTCCAATCGAATGCCATTCGTTTTCATAGTTCGCGAATTTTATGGTCGTGGGCTCCTTTGTGGGTGCCATCCAACTCTCATGCCCCGTGTGCGCGGTATACATATTGCGCCCGAAACTTCGGTTATCTAAATTTGGACCCAGACTCGAAGCTTGCGACTCATTTGATAATATTCTTTAATTAAATTGTACAATATCAATATTTAATATTAATAATTTAGTTCTTGAAAATAATGTTTTTTAGATAATGTTAGATATATAACATATATGTTATATGTTATAGATGTAGACAATCGCAATATTGAGCCCTCCAATCCTGGAGTCCGTCTGTCAATTTTTATATCGCGGAACTCCCAGTGCTGCTTGGAGGACGTGGAACAATAAAAGTGCAATGTTGAGCGACCCAGCCCAAAGTCCGCCTGTCAATTTGTATATCACGGAACTGTGGGTGTTATTTGTAGGACAAAGAACAATAGAGGCGGAATCCCATATCCATACTTTATAAAAGTAAACATTTAGTATGGATTACTCGTTCCTCAGAAAATTTCTAGGTCCGGAAGTGGCGAATACACGTGTTTATATTTACACTTACTTTTATATCGCCAACCTGACCGTCCACTTGTCCGTTTCATATTGTACATATTACATGTAATATGTATTACATATTACATGTAATGTGTAATAAATATTCAATATTGAGCCTGCTAGTCATGGAGTCTATCTGTCAATTTGTATATCACGGAACTCCGAGTGTTGTTTGGAGGACACAGACCAATAGAAGTGCAATGTTGAGCCAGCCAGCCTACAAATCCGCTTCTCAATTTGTATATCACACAACTATGAGTATTGTTTGAGCTCACCAATCCTAGAGTCCGTTTGTCAATTTGTATATGACGGAACTCTCAGTGTTGCTTGGAGGACGCAAAACAATAGAAGTGCAATGTTGAGCGACCCAGGCTGAAGTCCGCCTATCAATTTGTATATCGCATAACTGTGGGTTATATTTGTAGGAAATGGAACAACAGAGGCAGAATCCCATATCCATACTTTATAAAAGTACATATTTAGTATGGATTACTCGTTCCTCAAAAAATTTCTACGTCCGGAAGTGGCAGATACATGTGTTCAAATTTCCACTTATTTTTATATCGCCAGCCCGACCGCCTTCTTTCTCGTTTCATATTGTACATATTACATGTAATATGTATTACATATTACATGTAATGTGTTTTACATATTCAATATTGAGTCCACCATTCGTGGAGTCTGCCTGTCAATTTGTATATCACAGAACTCTGAGTGTTGTTTGGAGGACACGGACCAATAGAAGTGAAATGTTGAGCCATCCAGCCCACAAATCTGCTTCTCAATTTGTATATCGTGCAACTCTGAGTGTTTTTTGCAGCACACGGAACAATATAGGCCCAATTTTGAGCCCGCCAACCCGAGAACCTGCGATCCAAAAAGTGGATATTTTGAGCCTACCAGCCCCATAACCCACGATACATATTACATGTAATGTGTAATGCATATTCAATCTTGAGCCTGCCAGTCCTGTAATCCATCTGTTGATTTGTATATCGCAGAACTCCAAATGTTGTTTGGAGCAAATGGGACAATAAAAGTGCAATGTTGACCCAACCAGCCTGCAAGTCTGCGATTCAAAAAAGTGGCTAAGTATGGAATAAGGATCTGTACATGCTCTATAAAATGTCATGTCCATACTTTATAAAAGTACATATTTAGTATGTATTTCTCGTTTCTCGGATCCTGACAGTGCTGGAGGCCGTCTATCAATTTATATATCGTGAAACTCAATAGAAGTACAATGTTGAGCCAGCCAGCCTGCAAGTCCGCTTGTCAATTCGTATATCGCAGAATTTTGGATGCTATTTGTAAGGCACAGAACAATACAGGTCCGTTTTTGAGCCCACCAGCCCCAGAACCTGCGATCCAAAAAGTGTGCATGCTCTATAAAATCTCAGCCAACTCGCAAGTCCACCTGTCAATTTTTATATCGCAAAACTCTTGGTACTATTTGTAGGACACGAAACAATAGATGCCTATTTTTTAGCCCACTAGCCCAAGAACCCACGATCCACAAAGTGGCCAAGTATGGAATGTGATATCCATACATGCTTTATAAAATCTCATGTCCATACTTTATAACGGTACATATTTAGTTTTCCCTGCCTTGTACACATACTGGTCTGGTCACGACACAGTTGGTGTTGCACATGAATTATGAAATATGCACCACGAGTCCGACCGAGTGCTTTCATTTCCTTAGCCAATTTTATGCCCATGGGTTCTCAGCTACACGTTATCGAACTCTTATTCCCCATGTTCCGACTGTACATTTTGCATCCAAAACTTGGGTAATCCATGTCTATGCTCGCGGGTTCCCAGATGACGGAGTGACAGATTTCATGTCCATCTATATCTCTACATCACGAGTCCAATCGACCTCCATTCGTTTTCATAGTTCGTGAATTTTATGGATGCGGGTTCCTTTTTGGATGCCATCCAGCTCTAATGCCCCATGTGTGCAGTATACATCTTGCACCTGAAACTTCGGTGATCTACAATTGGACCCGGACTCAAAGCTTGCGAATCATTTGATAATTTTGTTTAATTAAATTGTAGAATATCAATATTTAATATTAATGATTTAGTACTTGAAAATAATGTTTTTAGATAATGTTAGCTATATAACATATATGTTATATGTTATACATGTAGAAAATCTCAATCTTGAGCTTGCTAGTCTTGGAGTCTGCCTGTCAATTTGTATATCGCTGAACTCTGGGTGCTATTTGTAGGACACAAAACAATAGAGGCCAATTTTGAGCACGCCAACCCGAGAACCCACGATTGAAAAAATGGAGATCCATACATACTTTATAAAGGTACATATTTAGTTTTCCCTGCTTTGTGCACATACATGTATGGTCAGCACACAGTTGGTGTTGCACATGAATTATGAAATATACACCACAAGTCCGACCGAGCGCTTTCATTTCTGATCCGTCCATACTTTATAAAGGTACATATTTAGTTTTCCCTGGTTTGTACACATACTGGTCTGGTCACCACACAGTTGGTGTTGCACATGAATTATGAAATATACACCAAGAGTTCGACCGAGTGTTTTTGTTTCCTTAGCCAATTTTATGGCTGCGGGTTCTCAGCTATGCCTTATTGAACTCTCATTCCCCGTGTTCCAAGTGTACATCTTGCATCCAAAACTTGGGTAATCCATGTCTATGATCGTGGGTTCCGAGATGGTGGAGTGGTAGATTTCATGTCCATCTATATCTCTACATCACGAGTCCAACCGACTGCCATTCGTTTTCATAGTTCGCGGATTTTATGGTCGCGGGTTCCTTTGTTGGCGCCATCCAACTCTCATGCCCCTTATGCATAGTATACATCTTGCGCCTGAAACTTCGGTGATCTACAATTGGACTCAGACTCAAAGCTTGCGACTCATTTGATAATTTTGTTTAATTAAATTGTACAATATCAATTTAATATTCATAATTTAGTACTTGAAAATAATGTTAGATATATAAGATATATGTTATATGTTATACATGTAGACAATTGCAATCTTGATCCGACCAGTCCTAGAATCCATCTGTCAATTTGTATATCGCGGGACTCTGGGTGCTATTTGTAGGACACGAAACAATAGAGGCCCAATTTTGAGCTCGCCAGCCGAGAACCCACAATCCAAAAAGTAGATAAGTATGGAAGTTCGTTTGTCAATTTGTATATCGCGAAACTCCGAGTGTTGTTTGGAGGACACGAACCAATAGAAGTGCAATGTTCAACCAACCAATTAAATTGTACAATATCAAAATTTAAATTCTATAATACCAATGCCCTAGAGTTTGTCTGTCAATTTGTATATCCTGGAACTCTGAGTGTTGTTTGGAGGACACAGAACAATAGAAGTGCAATGTTGAGCCCGCAAGTCCGCTTCTCAATTTGTATATCTTGGAAGTATGGGTACTATTTGTAAGGCACGGAGCAATAGAGGTCCAATTTTGAGTCTGTCATCCCAAGAACCCGTGATCCAAAGAGTGTACATGCTCTATAAAATCTCAGCCACACCACAAGTCCGCCTGTCAGTTTTTATATCGCGGAACTCTGGCTGTTGTTTGTAGGACACGACCGTTCGTGCTCATCTCTACTGAGAATTGGAATGTCATTCACGAGACCTCGGGTTGGCCCGTTCACAAAATATTCAAACCCTAGTTCCGAAAACGAGCCCAACCGACATTTCCCTATTCCATACTTAGCCACTTTCCCGCAATTCTGCAAATATACAAACCGTCCGTTGAACTGCACCATCATGCCCTCTTCCGTTTTACGCGTTTTGCAGTAAAAAATTTTGACTCATGCAATTTCATCATTGGACACTCACCTGTCCTCATTATCTTCTATAAACTTATTTTGAAGCCCGTCCGAATGCTTTTCAGACTTGGCCATTCCTTCCTTGCTTGCTCTTCCCCGTCTCCGTCACCTTCGCACTTGTCTATAATAAAAAATAATGTTTATATATATATATATA
>ML805936.1:59042-93064 GCA_009831015.1 Picea engelmannii | reverse complement strand
TTAATGCTAACAACTCATCATGCAGGGACCGTGTAAATTGTCATTGATGGGCAAAAGGCTCGAGAAGATATGTCATTAATGTGCATTAAACCAATATTTGTGAAGGCTTTTATTATCCCTTTCGAGTGTTAATTTCAAATACTATGGAATGTCATCCGCACGTCGTCGGCTTGGTTCGTTCATGAAACCTCCAATCCTTAAATGTTCTTCGCCCTAGTCACCACCTTCGCACTTCTAAGTATGCAATAATTAAGCATACAACACGCATAGAGATTGTCATTAATGAGCGAAGTGCTCAAGGAGATTTTTTATTCGCACACATTGAACCAACATTTCCGGGGGGTTATATTATCCCCTCCATTTGTTCATTTCAACCAGCGTTTGGAGCAAATGGACGTTTTCATAAACTACTAGCAGCAACTTTACAACAGTTCTGTAGAGATACAGTGAACATCTCCGGGCATGAGGACCAGAACCACCATAGTAACAAAGCATCGCTCCAACAGCTTGCCACAGTAACAAAGCAACCCAAAGTTCTTCAAACATATAGTTCTCACAAGCTTCCCGTGTAGAAGAAGGGAAAAATAATTATAGGAGAGGCAGAGGAGCCCAAAATTGAAAGTGAAAACATGGATCTTGACGCTGATCTGGATAGCATATTCTACGACATTGATCAGACGGAAGACACGATTCACCATAGCTACCCAATGCACATAGTTGATACCAAATTTTTTTACGTAGATGAATCCTTTGTATTCCAGAGTGTTGTTTTCGAAAGCGAATCTAAAAATTTAATTATTGAAAAGAGAGATGTAAAAAATAAGAGAAGAAAACATTGTTCAAAACTTGACCTTACCAATATGTAGTCATCCCAAATCTCTGTACTTCACAGATAAACTAGAGATTCTCTTCATAATTCCATTGGACTCATTGAGGCCAAGAATGCCAGACTAAAGGACCAGATCAAGGAATTAGAGGAAGCTTTGATTCTTATGCCATTGCTTGGCAGTCCTTTGACAATAGCCATGCCTATGAATCCCTGCACCCATACAACAATGCTAAAAGGCTCCTCTAGCTTCCTTGCATCGTGTAGAGGATATGTGGAGAAAAATATCAAGAAAAGAATGGAACTGATTACTAAGGCCTGGGAAACATCACAAAATATGGATTCCCTGGGAAGTAGAGCACATAACTTGCTTGAAATTCTGCAAACGGATTTAAAAAATGAAGAAACTTTCTATTTGGACACGGTCATCCCTTTTGCCTTTCATGTCAACAACATGGCAGACATGACAAGAAGACAACATGATCTCCCCTCCAAAAAATGGCTCAATCAATTAGAAGCATTCTGGAAAAAGAAGGTGAGGAACCTGTATCTCTTCGTCCAATCATGTGAGCAAGCAATATCAACGAAAAAAACATTATTCACAAAGCTCACCAAAATAGACTTAGTCGGAAGGACCAATGATTTTCAGGACCCAAGCTTAATTGTCAACTCGTTGGAGTTAACCAAGGAAGCTTTCGATAAACAAGTTGATAATTTTAAGGCATTGTCTTTAATTTTTTTTTACAGGATTCTTGTATATCATGAAGATCACGTGGACAACCGGCTAGTCCGCTATTCGGTACAGAATGGAGACATTCATCAAGTTCTGTGTAATCTTTCTATTGATCTAAGCGAATTAGAAAATGAACTTTTCAGCATTAAAATCCGGAATGACATCAACATCGCCCCCTTGAGAAGCTACATTGAAGAATTCGTCTAAACGAACTTGAAGTGGGTCGCTGACAAAATCCAATAGGAAAAGGCATCAGCAAGCAAACAACAAAAATACTTATATGGATCATCGCTATAAGTCTTTTGTTCATCAATCCAGTTATTTAAGCGGGTCAGCGACTAAAGCCAACAGGAAAAGGCATTAGCAAGCAAATAGAAAAAATACTTATATGTACAATTGTTGTAAGTCTATATTGATCCTCATTTGTTTATCAATCCAGTTATTCCACCTTCTCTGAATATAAATCTCTACCCAAAGACTGATATCTTCCCATTTCTACTTTTCAGGTATTATAGTCTACCATCTCCAAATTATTCTTTCCACGGTCCTATTTCTTGTACATATTCTATTATGGTCCACGAGAGCCCCAATCCTAGTCTATATGACAAACACATTTAAATTTTCAAGATTATGTAACAAACTATTATTTTTTTATATATTCCAAATAAAACTATTTTTTTGTCTCCTTTTATATATATGTGCTCCTACATTATTTCAATTCTCTTTTTTCCTGATGCATATCTTTTTTTGATCATTTTAAAAATTAAATTTGAGATAAATCACTCATTTAAATTTGAGATATCATATATATATATATATATATATATATATATATATATATATATATCCAGCAATATGTAACACTCTTATTATTTTTTGATACAAATGTCATAAAATTGTGTTTAATACTTTTTTTCTACTCACACATATAAATAATATGTCATTTTTTGCATGCTTACCACGTGCAATTTTCCTATGCATTTATCTCCAAATCAACCCAACCTGCAGGCCAACAGGGACTTCACTACTTTTTCGTGTTCTTTCGTTCCTCTGCATTTATCCCCAAATCAACCCGTCTACCATACATCACTTGTTTCAATTCAATTTTTTCTTAAATAAATATATTATTTTAAATTATTTAAATTTAAAATTTAATCTTCTAAATAAATGTATCCTTTTAAAAAAATACTTATTAGAATGTATTAAAAGTCACATGATAATTTTATTAAAAAAATAATTTTATTAAAAAAATACTTATTAGAATGTATTAAAAGTCACATGATAATTTTATTTTATATTGATGATAATTTTATTTTGGGTTTGAGAAATTTATAAAAAAAAACATTCCTAAATCATAATTTTGATAAGTTAAAATATTAGAAAAAATAATATTATAATAATTATTTTGAAATTAAATTTAATTATATTATAACAATTATATAATTAAAATAAATAAATGTGTTATATAATAATAATAATAATTGATTGGTAAAGTTTACGAGAGGAAAGACATGTTCTTAACCATTAGACCCACTCAAGCTGTATATATATATATATATATAATTTTGAAAATAATTTTTAATGAAAATTTCAAATTATTTTAATATCAACTTAAATCCATCTAATATATTATTTTTTTGTTTATTAAAAAATATTATAATATCCAAAATCTGGAGTAACATGTGTTATGTGTTTTAAGTAGATTATGTAGAGATTAGCCAAGCTAAATTTATGTATATATTCAAAATACAAAATTAAAATTAATAAATAAATAAAATTAAACAAATCTATCAGTTTTGATTTCTAAATTAAAATATTATAATAATTCAGGTTAAACATAATCAATTCAATAAATAAATAATTATTTACAAATCCCGAGAAAATGATAACAGAACTGAATAAATAGACTATAGGTAACGCAACGTCGCCATGGTTGCAGACCACGTGATCCTGCTGCTCGAGAATCGGGATATAACGCATGGTTGACAGTGTACCATACTGCTCGGGATATGGCAACGTCACGTTACGTACAGTCTACAGTTTATCATGTGATATATCAGGATATAGTAGACGATCATGTAATATTCAGTCCTTAGGGTATAGTACAGGGTTGCTGTATCAAATCAAAATTGGATAAATAAACTATTATGTTACATTGCTATTTTCAGAAATTGTTTAACGTTCTTACTTTTTGGATTTATTTAATTTTATATTGATTTTAGGATATAGAAAAGGGTGGTTGTATCATATCAAAATTGGAAAATTTATCATGTAATATTGTTAATTTTAGAAATTGTTGAACAGTTTTTTTCTTTATGAAAAAAAAAATAGTTTTTTTTTTATATTCAATTGTAGTAAAGGAAACTTTTCATGTTCCAAGCCATTACAACAATATTTATTCATGTCATTTTTAAGCGAATTGAACAATGTGAGGAAGATAACAGTCATTCCTCACAACTATCCAAGCTATACCCAATTGACATTTTCTCTTTAGATTTATTTTAATTTTATATTGATTTCAGCATATAATACATAATATATCATATCAAAATTGAATAAGTAAACTATCACTGTTTGTATTTATTTTGATTTTTTTTTATTGATTTCAGCATACAGTACATGGTGTATCATATCAAAATTGGATAAATAAACTATCATGTATGATGTAACATTGTTATTTTTATTTTTATTTTTAGAAATTGTTTGACTTTTTCTCTTTGAATTTATTGTGATATTATATTGATTTCAGGATATAGTACATGGTTACTGTAACTTATCATAATTGGACAAATAAACTATCATGTAACATTTTTATTTTTATTTTTAGAAATTATTCTTTTTTATTTATTTTGATCTTATATACAATAGTACATGGTTGTTATATATAGTAGTACATGGTTGCGGGTTTAATGGTTTAAAACATGTGTTTTTTTGTAAAAGATCACAAATTCAAATCCAGAGAAGGGTCCCTTGTCCCACAAACAAGAGAGTCTCATATACCAATTTGGTGTATGACTTATTAAAAAATAAATTATTATGTAACATAGCTATTTTTAAAAATAGTTTAATTATTTTATATTTTTTTTGGTCTCACGGTGGTTTGGTGGTTTGACTTGACTGATTTTAACCATATATGAATTCAAAAGTGAAACTTACACTTTTCTGATTTTCATTTGTTTGGAATTTTGTTCAAATGGTAATGCATGTATTGAATATGGTTAGTAATCTTAATGGGTCAAGGAGAAAAATAACATTATCTTTTTATTAAAAAGTTAAAAGTGACTAATTCCTACTTTTGAGTGACATGGAAGATATCTAAAGTAATTGTGATCACGATTTAATCAAATGTCTTCACGTCGTTGATACAATCGAATGTCTGGGAATTGATCGACATTTTCAATCTGAAATAAAACTTTCAATGGATTACGTTTACAGGTTAGCCTTTATACAGTCATGTGTTGGAACGAAAGAGGCATCAGAGTGGGATCAAAAGATTCTCTCAAAGATCTCAACGCTACAGCTTTGGGATTTCGGTGAGGGAGTGACAAGGTGAAGTCTGTAACAACCTAAAAATAAATCTTAGTAGAGGGAGTGAGAAGCTGAAGTATGTTGAAAACCGTTGCATGCACATTCATTAAAAATAGAACAAGTGTATGTATGTACACTACAGTGAATAGTTTGTGTAATTGGTGGATCATATTGTAATGAGTTTGTTTAATTATTTGATAGATATATGAGTATATTCATAGAGGTGAAGTGAGAAATGAGCAATGTAGAGTAGTAAGTGTGTGAGAAGAGAGGAGAAGATGGTTGTATGCTTGTGATTGGCTATTGTAATTATCTCTAAAATAATAAGAACACGGATTATCATGAATTGTGTTATCGTTGTTGTGTCTGATTTGTTCTTGGTTTTATTTTCTTTGTTGAAATGGTGACAACAAATCCCCACACTATGTGGATCTAGATCCTATTATTCAGCATTTGGTTGAGATAAGGCAACCTAAGTTAGAATGTATAATTAATGAATTAGTTTCATTGTAACCATGGGAAAATTCTTATTGATTATCTTATGTGATAGTTGTGTTTCCGCATTTGCAAATATAACAAGTGGTATCAGAGCGGGTTTGAGGAGAAGGCAGTGGAAGGCATCAAATTTTCGGAGGTGCGTAGATCTCCAAATTTCTGTAGGTATCTCTTCTTGAAGGTCGCGGCGGCTACTGGTGCACACTTCACACACGAGTAAAATTTCAAAATTTCCACAGGCTCGCCATAACGGGAGGTGTGGCGGCTCCACGGGTATTTGTTCAACATTTCCGTAGGCCAGCCACATGGGAGGTGTGGCGACGCCTTTGAAGCACGCGGCAACTCACTTGGGAGGTGCCGAAGGTGAATTTTTAAATTTCTTTTTAATAAAAGGTGAGGAAAAGGTGGGGTTAATAAAAGGTTTTTGGATTAAATTTTTTATTAAACCTTGTGGAGAATAAACCATTATTCTTCTACATATTTTTTGAAAGGGCCTTGGCTATTACAAGCAATGGTGTTTGTTTTCTATGTTTCCTCTAATGGTAAAGACGCAAAGTGCTAAGTTCAAAATTGAGAAATTCAATGACAATTATTTTTCTTATGGAGTTGTATTTTTTGGTTACATGTAATTGGGCATATTGCTCTAAGACCTAGTTAGGCATGTGTACCCCTCGTTCTATTAAGTCGCCTATGAAAAGTTTAGACATAGATTTAGGTAGACTAAAGAAGGGTGGGGGGCATGAGTCATGAATTAAAACCTTGTACATAGGTCTACAATTGTGGGTTTCAGGCCCATGATTATTGGTTGCCTGTGGTATGGTGTCCATAGAATTGCATATCATGGAGCATGTTTAAGGGCTCGGTCATGTCATGGAGCATGTCATGAAACTCCATTGTAAAGTGGCTTGGAGGTGAGAAGTGAAAAGCTCATTTGGCAGTCTTGGTCGGATTTGGTCAAGGTTTCGAATATTTTGTTCGAGGTGGAGCACTGAAGGTGGCCTAGTAAAAAATTTGGGTCAATAGAAAGGTTGATGTGTTTATGTATTGACAGGTTAAATCAAGGGTTTGAGAACACATGATGGAGGCAGGTTCATATTCCTTGGAATTTTGAAAATTATTGCAGGACAATTGGAGTCGAATGGCATATTTAGTAATGCCAAGTTGCAGCATGAGTTGTGGTCAAAAGCAGTTAAGTGTTATTTGGACAATCGGTCACTATTAGTTGCAAAAGGTTGGAAGATTCTGGAAGAGGTATATTGAACAGGTCTGCTCTTGTAATTACTCAGTTTTTTTTTAAATTGCTTGATTGCTATGTTCATGCTCTCATCAACATTCTAAGTACGATCCAGATCAAATAGGTAGATCTTTGTTTGGTTATAATGACAATGTCAAGGGATATAGATCGTCATTAACAAAGATAGTGTTTGATGGATTTCTTCTCAAATCAGACATAGTAAAAGATGAAAGGAATAAAACATGATTGATAGCAGAAAGGTATTTGGAAGGCATTGATTTCCATGAAATATTCTTGTCAGTTGTTAATCTTTTCTTTATTCATGGAGCGTTGGCACTAGTTGTTGTAGCTAGATGCTAAGACAAGTTTTTTTATGGAGATTTGTATGAGGAGATATGTATATCGAACAACTAGAAGAGTTTATTCAGGATCACAAGAGAATATTTGTTTGCAAGCTCAAGTAGTCATTGTATGGCCTGAAATGTGCATCGGGCATTGGTACAAGATGGGTGATTCCTTCATGGTGAGCCAAGTTTTACAAGAAATGAATTTAACCATTATGTTTATGGTACATTCATTATCTTGGTGTTTAGATTGATGATGATATGTTTTTTGAAGTAAAAGCATGGTTAAGATCAACAGGTTGGCTCTTTTGGCAAGGATGTTCATGGTGAAGGATCAAGGAGCAACAAAAACAAATCTTGGGCATGGAAATACATAGAAACAGGGAATATGGTAATATTTGGTTATCACAGTTGCAGTATAAAGAAAAGATACTTAGGAAATTCGACATGAATAATGTGAAACCGGAAAATATCCCTTTGGCTTTCCATTTTTTTTTCTTCAAGTGTATATCCTTGTAATATGGAAGAAAAGGTTGTCTTGTGTATTGTATGCTAGTTGGAAGTAAAAAGTATGCGATGGAAAGGTTTTATATGTTCAAGTATTAAACATTTCACATGTAGTTGGTGTTGTCAGTGGTAACATGAAAAATCCAGATAAAGCAGTGAAATTGGGTGCTTCGATATCTTAGAGGCACATGTATCACCTATAGTGGTTTCAATGTTTTTTGTCTGAGATAATTCAGATTTTGCAGGAGGATTTGGACAAGAAAAGATCTACTTCAGGTTCTGTCTTTTATGAGTATAAAGGGACCATTGGGTTAGTTTGGACAAAGTGCAGGTTTTGTTTTATGTGATAGTCGAAGCCTTGTTCATTTGACACATAGTTCAACTTACCTAAATTGGACATGGTATCACTTTGTAAGACATGTTACTAATGGAGGTGGAGTGGTCCATATTCGAGCAAGTTGTGCAGACATGTTTTTTGGAACCAGTATTGAAGAGAAGTTGTGGTCGTGATTTGCTTCTCTTGAAGGTGATGAATCAAATTAGACAAGGCATTAGGAAAATTGTTGTCAATGTGGAGATTGTTAAAATGGTGACGAAAAATCCCCACAGGATGTGGATCTAGATCCTATTATTCATCTTTTGGTTGAGATAAGGAAACCTAAGTTAGAATGTATAATTAATGAATTAGTTTCATTGTAACCATGGGAGAATTATTTAAATATGTGTGTCTGAAAGACAAATATTGAGCCACGGGCTTCAAGCCCTCTCCAGGCTGCTGGCTATAATCTCCTTGATCTAAATAATAAGACAACCGATACCTATGCTTGGTGGATGTAGTCCAATGTTTGGGTGAACCATGTAAATTGTTGTATCTCTTGTCTGCATTCTTATTGGTTGTCTTATGTGATATTTGTATTTCCGCATTTGCAAATATAACATTCTTTACCATTAAAATCTTGTTAGGCTTATGCTTCTAGTGCCTAACAAGTAGTATCAGAGAATCTAAGAGCAAAGGATATCAAAGCAGGTTAACCAAGCACAAAGTTGAAAGATCTAGATCAAAAGAGAGTCGAGAACAAAGTTGAAGGATCTAGAGAAAAAGAGAAAAAGGATCGTCGATCATTGGATCAAAGTTAGGCAGACCGCATGGAAAAGGCGAGTGCGATGACCATGGTATAAGAATGGCCTTGCTAAATCATTTGAAGAGGTGGACATTTCCTTTCCTTTTAAGGAATAAAAGGTTTAAAGGGGATGGATGTGCCCTATTAAAGAAAAGGTGAGGTGGATATATATATATATATTATAAATGATCTTTTTTATATCTGTATTCATTTTTGTTTAAGAGTTACACTCTTTGTTTTGTGAGGTTTAACTTTGAACAATAAAATTGTTTCTCCATATTTTGGGAAGTTTTTGTTAATGGAGAAAGTGCATAGTTCTAATTTTGAGGTGGAGAAATTCAACTGCAAGAATAGCTTTGAGTTATGGAAGCTCTCAAGATGCAGAATCTGTTCGGACAACAAGGCAACAATAAGAGTGGTGATGGTTGAGTCACCGTGAAAAAAAAAGGTATTAACCTTGGAGTTGTAAAAAATATTGATTGCATGTAAATGGGCATACGTCTGTAAGACCTAGATAGACATGCGTACCCCTGGTTTATTGGGCCACCTATGAAAAGTCTAGACCTAAATTTAGGTAGATTGAATATGTGGGGGGGCATGTATGTTGGGTTAACCTTGACTTGGTTAAAGAGTTAATGAGTTAGATTTGGTTTTTTAGGTTAAATCACATGGTTTTCTGGGTCCATGTTTTTTGGGTAGCTCATGGTATTGTGTTCATGGATCGCATGTAATGAAGCCTATAAAAAGCTTGGTGAACTCCATTGTAAATGGATCTGGAGGTAAACGATAAAGGCTTACTTGGATGGATTTGGTCAAGGGAATGTTCATGTTAAGGTGGAGCATTGAGACTCCAATGTAAAGTCCCTAGAGGTGAGCGACAAAGGTTCACTTAGGTTGGCTTGGTCGAATTTGGTCAAAGTTGTTCGAATGCAAAGTTCAAAGTAAAGCAATGTGTCCAGGTCAGAAATGTGGGTCTGTAGAAATGATGATATGTTTAGAGATTTGAACATTGGCAGGTCAATCAAGTGTTTGAGAATATATGATGAAGGTAGGTTCATATCCATAAAACTTGGAAATTATTGCAAGGAAGTTGGGATCAAAGGGGAATGTTCATGAATGCCAAGTTGCGAAAATAGTTGTAGGCATAAGTGGTTGTGCTATCTGATAAATTGGTCACCATCGGTTGCAAAAGACCAAAAGATTCTGGAAGAGGTATGAACATGTCATCTGGTAATTACTCAAATGTGAAATTATTCAGTTGTGATGCTTATGTTTTTAACCAACATTCTAATTAGGACCCGGATCAAATATGTAGATATTTGATATGGTGATGTTGTTAAGGGATGTATATTATGGGACCCTACTTCCCATAGAATCATCATGGAAACAGATGTGGTGTTTGGTGAATCTCATTTTATAAAAACAAACATAGTAAAAGATGAAAGTTTCAAAGCATGACTGGTAGCAAAAGGGTATTTGGAAGGTATTGATTTCCATGAAAGTTTCTCATCAGTTGTTAAACGTTTTTTTTTATTCATGTTATGTTAGCACTAGTTGTGTTACTTGATTTTGAGTTAATACAGCTAGATGTTAAAACTATTTTTCATGAGTTTTTTGGAAAATGGGATGTATATGGAATAGTCATAAAGGTTAGTTCAAAATCGCAACAGAAAATTTGTTTGCAAACTCAAGAATCATTGTATGTCATGAAGCATGCTAGACAAATGGTACAATATGTTTGATTCCTTCATGGTGAGCCAAATTTTACAAGAAATGTGTATAACCATTGTGTTTATGGTATATTTATTATCTTGGTGTTAAATGTTATGACTGTGGCAAACGCAAGCATGTATGAGATCAACACGTTGGCTCAGTTGGTTAGGATGTTTGATATGAAGGATCTAGGAGCAACACAACAAATATTGGGCATGGAAAGACACAGAGACATGAGATATGGTAAGATTGGTTATCACAAGAAAAATATGTGGTGAAGATACTCAGGAAATTTGGTATGAATTATGTGAAACCGGTAAAATCCCTTTGGCTTTCCATTGTAAGTTTTCTTCTGGTTTATGTCCTAACTAATGAAGAAGAAAAGGGTTATATGGATCGAGTATCATATGTCAGTAGTAAATTTGATGATTGTGATGGAAATGGTTAGTATTTCACATGCAGTTGGTGTTGTCACTAGAAACATGGAAAAACCAGGTGAAGAGCATGGAAATGAGTTCTTCATTATCTTAGAAGCATAGAAGCACAAGTATCACCTATATTGGTTGTAGTGATTTAGTTTGTGGTTATGATTCGAGAGACTTGGACAATAGGAGATCTACCTCAAGTTATGTCTTCAAATAATGCAAGGATCTATTGGGTAAGTTTGGACAAGTACATGATGAGGCGTTCTATCATGGTCAAAGTGTTGTGCATTTGACTAATAGTCCAATGTATCAAAATGGACAAGTGCATCGGTTTATAATACATGTTACTAATGGAGGGAGAATGGTCCATATTGGAGCGAATCGTGCATACATGTTCACATAACAATATTGTTAGAGAAGTTGTAGATCTATGATGGTGTTTGGCTTCTCTTGGATTGCAAGAAAGGTGATGAATAAATTTGGGCATGATATATCAGGTAAATTGTTGTCAAGGTGGAGATTGTTGAAAACATGCCAACTAATTTCCCATGTGGTTGCATTCACATCGACTAAAAATATAATGTGCATGCATGCACACTATAGTGAACAATTAGTTTGTGTAACTGGTGGGTCATATTGTAATCAATTTGTCTAAATCATTGATAGATGTTATATATATGAGCATACCCATAGAGGTGAAGTGAACAATGAGCAATGTAGTGTAGCACAGTGTGTGAGAAGAGAGGAGAGGATGGTTGTATGCTTGTGATTGGCTATTGTAATTCTCCCTTGAATAATAAGAATACCGATTATCATTGCTTCGTATTTTTTGACGTATTGGGTTTCCACGTAAATCACTGTGTCAATTGTGTGATTGTTGTTGTGTCTGGTTTTTTCTTGGTTTTTTTTTCTTTGCCATTAAAATCTTGTTACATTTATGCTTATGTTGCATAATAAAGTCAAATTCAAATTATAGTGACTATCTGAATTGACTGTTGAATTTTTAAAAGAGAAAGGGTGGGACATTGTTGCCTACATACAAAAAAATGGCGTATGTACTGTTTATGAATATAGACAACTAAACAAAACATATTTCTTTTGTTTTCAAGTAAAAACATTGTTAATATTCTTAGCAAATTAGTGAATGTATTTGACTAGTTGCCTCATGTTTAGTGGGAGCCATACCTTGAATCTTATCTGCAAGAAGCAGAATGAATAGCGGATGGATATGTTCCCCCATTTAATGAGTACTTGTAAAATGGCCTGGCTAGTACAGGGATTTCTGTGGTAAATTTGATTCTTCCTCTGTTAATGGATTTCTGTGGTAAATTTGATTCTTCCATTTCTGACAAGGAGGTAAAGGACTACATATTGAAAGTTCTTATCGACCTGGTGCCTCTTTGAATATTTATGGTTATGGCCATGCGAATGAGATTCTCTTCTTTGTGGATAACTTTATGTATTTTCGAGTAGGGTTATACATTTGAAATTATGTGTAAAATCTACTTCTAAACTCATAAATATTTTATTATTAAAGGTTTTTATAAATTATTATTATTATTTTAAATTATTTTAAATTTTTTAATAATAATATAAATTAAAGTTTCTTAAAATAACATATGTGGGAAAAAAACAATTCAAGCAAAAACATTAACACTTTTGGTGGTGGGATAATTTAACTATTTTTTCTATCACAAATAAATATAAAGGGACATTGTGCTAAGGTTTCCTCAATTGGGGGAGGGGAAGAACATTGGGCGATATTGTGTTTGTGAGGATATGAATTCCATAGAAAGATATTTCCTATGGAAATTTCATGTGAAATCCTATGTTTCCAATAAAGGGATTGTATTTGTGAGTGAGTTCCAAATGTTTTTCACTGCCATATCAATGAAATGCTACTATGGATTGTGCCAAATATGTGTTTTTTTGGATGTTCTATTTCTACATATCTTGGTAGAATTCTAACATAATGATTGTATGTTGAATTGACTGATTTTTCATCTAAAGCTTGGTTAACCAATAGAGATCTAGTCGAAATCAACATCAACACTCAATTGATGGCGAAGGACTATTTGTTCTCACTAATTTAGTGTGCATGTTGTATTATCCATATTAAACTTTTACATGTCTAAGAAAAAATTCCCATGCTTTTCATTAATGTTTGTTTTTATAGGTTATAATTGCAACACCTTTCAAATACAAGGAAACTAATACATATTATAGTTAATCAAACATTTATTGCATTTGACATCCCTAACACAATTATTATCATGAAGCTTCATTTCTACTTTGTACTTTATAATAACACAATTAAGGTTCAAGTTAGCTAAAAGGGAAAAAAACAATCTTCCACGTGGATGTATCCTCTAGGGTGGGGGGCATGCCCCCCTTGCTTCCCACACTCCAAGGGTCGGTGGGTGCCTTGGGAAACGTTTCCCCATGCCCCCTTTTTTGGAAATGTGGGGAAGCATGTCCCCAGTGTGGGGAGAACATTTTCCAAAAAGAGGGGTGTCTGGTTGTGCCCCCCTGATGTCGCCAGGTCACGCCACCCACGCGTCCCGCAAATACCAGGACCTTCTTTTCCAGTCTCAGGCCCGAAGAGTCAAAGAACTCTTTCCACTCCTCTCGGGAGTTCTCAATACCCACAAAAATGTCCACTCGGCGATCTTCCCTTTACTCTGTCGGGAAATCGGGTTTCGCGATATCGCAAAACTCGTGGGCACGATTCTCGTGCTAACCCAAACCCCGAAACCCGATGGGTCAACGGTCAACGTTCTCGAGCCTATCGGGGATTTCCCTATCGGGAAATCGGAACATCCGATGTCGCGTTTCACTTGCACCACGAATCCCCGAACCCCGAACTCCGATGCACACGTGCGCTATCTCCTCACCACGTCACCTTCCTCTCTCTCCGCTTTATCGGAAATCGTGGAGTCGCGATTTCACCTGTCGCTATTCCTTCGCACCAGGAATTCCCGAATGCCGAATCCTGACTCCCTGTGATCCTGTACCACGTGTCCCCGTAGCGATCGATGGCTCCTATTAAATCGGGAAATCGCTATTCGCGATTTCAACGAGTATGAAACTCTTACCTCCGTAAACCTCGATAAGCCGAATCGCGATGGCTCTGGGTCCCTTCCCGCGCCTAGGGACTAAATCCCTCACAAATTTTCTGAGATCTAACGATCGGTGGGTCTTCGTGGATTCTCCCCTGCAAGACCGGTCGTCGATTTCTCCTCCTTGAGGAATCCTTCTGCTTCAAAGCTTCTTCTAGCTCAAACCTTCTCCTGGGTCCGTCTCCACAGTATCACGAGGAACTATCCTTCCTGAGCTTTCTCCTGTAGCTTCGACCTCTACAGAACTTCGTTCCTTTTTCTGTTCTCCCTAGATGGAGAATATAATGCCTTCGAGGGTCTCCTCCTCCAGCGACTTAAATGGATGAGTTCCTTGGGTGTTCAGTAACCCAGTAAGGTCCCTTAGTGCACTCTTTTCTTCACTCCCGAACTCAAAGAGTTCTTTGGTTTCCTATGCCTGCCTGCATGCTTTCTCGACACCCCCCCTGGCGGAGTATTTGCTCAATGCCCACTTGGCAGAGCTCTCAGAATCCTCAGCGATTCTGGACTTCCTCAAACTCTCAACGGAGTTCTTCTCCAAGGCAGCCCGTGCGTATGCTCAATGCCCACTTGGCAGAGCCTTACAGAACCTTCAACAAGGTTTCTGACTGCAACTGTGCCCTCTCCCACAGAGCCTACCTCTTGAGGTGTTCATCAACCTCACAGGTCTTCTTCTTCTGAGTTGTTGATCTCAGCCTGTGCCTCAGCATGCCTCTGTCTGACTCCTCAGAGTTCAGAATGCAACTCTGTGCACGGCCATCAGAACCTCAACGTTCTGTCACACCCACCTGGTGTGAAGCCTCAAAGACCCTCAACCTGAAATCAAACCAACTCCCTACAAATGCATGATAACAACATACAATTACAGCATAAAGGAAAACACTCACATACACACACATAAACAAAATATCATGCAGGAAAAACTGCTCTTTGTTCATATATTAATAATTGGCAAATGCCTATATCTTTACAAGGTGTTCCCGAGCTCTCCTCGACTCTCTCCGTCTGCTCTCTAATTGCAGAACTCAAACCTCTAGCTCATCTTGTTATCTCCAAATGAGATCTAAAATATCTTTTTACAATGAGGGGCTCAATCGAGTGCTTCCCTCCAAGATTTCACCTACCCTATTGAATTACAATAAATGGCCGTCTAGTCTGCTACCCAGAACTAGATCTCAGCCAGATCTATAATAAATGTCTATTTTATCTACAGCCTGCGCAAAGGCACGACTTCTATGGCTCAACAGCCTAAGCACATTAAATTACATTCAATGCAAATACAAATGAGGCTGCGCCTCCTTTTTTTCATATGAATGCATGCACGCTGACGTGGCTAGCTGGCTGGCTGGCTGCATGGAGAGATGCTCCTGCATCACCCCCCCCCCCTATTTTTTTAGCCAACAACCCTTAAAGACAAAAAAAATATAGGGATTGAGCTTTTAGGAGTTTGTGACCTTGGTAATTAATTGTAATATTAAATTCTTAAATTAAAAGTTGAAACTCTCTTTTATCTTACCTTTTGTACATTCTTCTTTATTTTAAATTTTTAACGTTACCATTAACTATTTCAAGATGTTTGAGAGTGGTTCCAACCTCTACAGACTTCATATGGATAAATTAGATTCATATCCTTTTTAGAATTCAACAAACTTAACATTTTTTTATGATTTTAGGGTTGACACTATTGTAACATTTCTATTGGATTCTATCATGTATGAGGGTATGGGATTGGCATTAGTCAATACCATCGAGTTATGGGATTTTGTATCATGTAATCATCTATTATATATATATATATATATATATATATATATATAATTTTAGATATGGGGATCACTATGCTAGGGACCCTGATGTTCCCTTGTCCCCCATGAATTTCCCTAAAATTTGGGGGTTCTCCCACATGTTCCCTAAGTGTGTTTCCCCACACCCATCCTCCCCCATCTTGGAGACTTGGTGGAACATAGGAAAAACGAGTCATGACTTTTGTTAATGCTTCTCCTTTCTGGAATTATGCTATTAGTATGGTTTTACAGAGACATAAGGTATGTAAGGGAAAAATCGACCATAGTCTTGTAAATAATTTCTTATCTCCTTCGAAATCTCATTTCATGCCAAGGCTTTTTCTTTTCATGATTTTGTAACTATGTTAGTTTTTCTGTCAAAACTACAATCTTATTGATTTATCTCTTACTAATTATCATGCTAGATTATGACTTTAATGATACATTGATGTCTTTTCCATGTTTCTACCTATTGTTGTTTATGTGTGAATCAATCCAAGGATTAGGAAAAACATTCACTTTTCTAACTTGAAGTATTGCTTTTATTTTGTCAAATTTATGAATCCAACTTGAAATGTGCATTACTTGAAATAATACTTCAATTTTGCCAAATTTTCAAGTCTAAGTTGGTATGAAGCAAGTTGCAACATTGATATTGTAGGATTTGTTGGTCAGTATTAAACAAATGGCCATAGAGCGTGAAAAGACCATTCAAGATGAACGTGTCAATGGCATATTTGGATTCAGAGTTCTTTGCACAATAGGTAATCTATCCTTTTCCTTGGAGATAAATATATCACTAGACTATTTTATCTAGTTTTATCATACAAATTACAATATTTTGTACATTTCCTCAACTTTCTCCTTTTCTTTGGGACACGTCAAAGTTTGTCTTATAGATGCATCTCATTCCTTCCTCTTTGTTTTTCAATGCATTACCTTATCCTTATACTTTGTTTTGCAAGTGAATCTTCTATGATGCTTAGAATATCCCTTTTTTTAATAGTTATGCATGCCAGATGAATAGGAAAAGGAAGGATGATCATATCTCTAGCATTTATTTCTTAATTCATGGTCAACTTTTACTTTATAAGTAAGACTAGGTTGGAATTTTAGCTTTAGTGTAGAACTTGAAGATTTGCTAATTAGATTTATCAATGCATTGATGCAATGCATTTCATTGGATATGATAATACGGTGAATGTCGCCTTTATTTTGGGGGGATGTGCACTTCCTTGAGAATGGAAAGGGGAAACTTCTTAATGACATTGTTTTCAAAGTGATACAACTTTTGATTCCCCACTGTACTGATGGAATGCATTTTAAATCAATTAAAAATTTGTGTTTTCCCTCTTTAATATTAATAATTGTTGCTTTATTTTTGTTCAATATTCTTGTTATTTGGAAACCCTTAAATATTCACCATAAATAGTTCTCTTTTCCTTTCCCTTATCTTTTGATATTTTCTTTTGAAACTCAGAATGTGTAGTTTAGTTGTTAGTGGCTAAATTATTTCCATTCAATGTTCATAATCTCAAATCTAGTGGAATTAGATCACAGATAGAATTAACTTTGGATTTGATTCTAGAGATGGATTTAGTTGTCGTGGAATGTGGGTCTCTCTTTTTCCCCTCCTTTTTCAGTTTTTTACAACATCTTGAGGTGTAAAATAGATGTGTAGACCTGATTCAGAGCTAGTAGTTCAGCTTCATGTTAGTGAACATTTAGAGTCACTAACAAAATATCGATTACTTGATGAAAGATTAAATCATAATAGTAACATAAAAATGATGTTGAATTTGCTTCCCAACATAAGTATTTTCAGAGGTGTGCTACCTGACATTAACTTTAAAAGAGAGACAAAGACAGTTGAAGCTCTCCATTGAATGTCTCTTTCATGAGGAGTACTATTGATTAACACTTTTTCTACCCCTTATCTTCTTCTTTATATGTATTCCTATGTTGCATAAAGTGAATAATATTGGTAAGGTAACCTCAAGACAAATTTATTAATGTCCAACAATTATCAAATAAGTCAATGGGAYTGTAAGGGATCAATGACACTTACAATTTAGCATTTTCTTTTCCTAGGCGTAGTTCTGCTAGTCATTAAGAGAGAAATTGATGTATTTTTTTATACCTTTTTATCATATTTAGATAAAAGAATTCTTTTGAGGGTTGTATTGTGATCAACCGAAGTTGTATTAATATGCTACATTTTTATTTGTTTTCCTTTAACAATATATATATGATATCTAGAAGGAACCTTCAAGTATTACAATTTTTATTTGGATTCGGTCTAAGCATTCTTACCAATAAGACCACCTATAGTGGAAATGTAAGTAATCTTTTTTTTTTAAAATGCATCTTATATTACATTACTGCACAACAAAATAATATGTCAAGGCACACACATCTATAAGCTAGGTTGTGAATATACATACTACACCTCCCTACATAGGCAAGGAGTGCTAGCATATGTTCCTTAGCTCCAATCTCAAGAGAGCCTACATCCTTGCATAAGTTGGAAATTATTTTTCAAACTTGAATTGGCCATCCTATTTTGAATGCCCTGTTATTTTGCAAATGAAAAGACAAATCACCCCCTTTGAAAGTATCTTGACATCTCCTTTTCCATAAAAAGAGATTCATGTCAACACTATGGTATTCCATTTTCTTTTTCCATATTGTATGTTCATCCACTTGTATCTTTCCAGTGAAGATGGTCGACAAGGACCAAGCATCCAACCACCCCTGACTTAAATGACAAGTGAACTTTCCATGTATATTGACACTTTCTAATTCATTGGGCTTCAATATATTTTAAGGCCTGTCATTTATTAATACATGCTACAATTGGGAACTTCAATAGGGTTTTATCACATAGTTCTTTAGTCTTGTACTCTATAAAAGGACTCCAAGTTCATCTAAAACAAACTAGAATTTGACCATATTTCTATGCAAGCTTGTTTGTTGATAGTTGACAACCCTCATCCATAGTTGATAAATTTCCAAGTCAACCATCTTGCTCTCTATTTATCCCACAAGTCTTCGTAGATGTGGAGTCCCTTTTCAATATACTTCTTTCTTGCACAAAAAAAGGAATTAACCAATATATTTGCTATTGGAGGAAATGCCCAAACTAATCTTGCTGTAAAATCACATTTTCTCCTTGGACCAATTCTAGTGAAAATCCTAAGATAGTAGTTTCCATCCTAGTGAAATTCTTCTGAGAATGCCTGACCATAAAATATTAGAAGCCTTGAATCCATTAACTACATCATAGAGATCAAAAGGACCCATTAGAGCTTCAAATGGAACTTTAATTTTTGAGGCTCAAACTTGCATTGACTGTAAGGTCCATTTAATATTTTCATGAGCGATGACTAAAAATGGAGGCATGTTCCTGGACCTTTAGTCAAATCACTTGATTGAATAAAATTGCAGTGAGAAGGCCATTTTTTGAGTTTATAAAATGAAGAAATATGCAATTTTGGCCAAGTAAGAAGTGTTGAGAAAATAGTATTTTACTGACACCTTTGTAGGTTGAGGTGTGAATATCTAATGCTTGAAGGTGGGAAAGTGATTTAATGCACTTGACTTGCGAAACTCCTAGCTCAACATGGCTTACTCAACTCAACATGATCCAAATTATTATTTTTTAATTAATGAAACATTCTTCGAACCTTTGACACAGATGTTTGTTGATGGTATGACTAAAGAAATGTTATTCATCCAACCCAATCACCATCGGAATCACAACAAGTTCATCGGTTTATTGTCGATGTTTCAACGAACTTTAGTTGATATTATGATGAAAACAATTTTTTTTGGGGATTTTTTGACCACCTAAGTGTCAACGTCATGTACCATGAAGATATGTACCTTGTGCCATGACAAGGTTGAATACCTATGGCTCAACAAGGCAATTTGGCCCCCAAAACTTCTATTTCTCTCTCCTCTTCTCCACGTAATGTTCTCTTCCCTACATGGGAATTTTTTGGTAATGTAACATGTTAGCATGGATCAAGTTTTGTAATAATTTAGTGGCATAGGAATTTATCATTAGGGAATTCCTTTCATCGAATGGTTTTTTTTTCCTTAAGTAATTAATTTTTCTTTTTGGCAATTTTAATTACTTAATTTTTTCACTCAATAATCCTCCAAAGTGGTGAAATACATTCTAATGATCGAGCCCAGTAGGTAAATAAGGTTTATAAGTCTTGTAAATGATCGTGTGTTGGCAGCCAATTCGCATTTTTATACTGTCCTTATAAGCTTCCTACATCAGTGTTTTGCAAACCTTAATTTTTGTCGCAAATCCTTGAATAAAACGACGCTATTATTTTGTGCATTCGCACACTTACCTTGGTTCTAGTTTTCACGACTGCAAGCGTGAAAACTTTGATTTCGAAGTCACATTAAAATCGTCACTAGATTGCTATGATCACTCTTTATGGTCGTTGCGCCTCTAATTTACTCATGATTATACAATTGGCAAGACCCCTTGGTCTGTACTCATTTGGCATTCTTTGATTGATTATATAATTTCATTTTATAAGTGATTGAATTTGTGATGCATTGGTGATTGGATTTATATGTCCTTTGATTGACTCACTTGGCACATTGGTTTCATAAAAACGCTTTTGTGTTGTGGTAAGACCCTTGGTATAAATCATTTCTTACAACAAATAGTTTATATAAATCAAACCCTTGGTGTGATTTCGATTTATTGTTTTGGTTTTGAAACTATGACTATTGCTCGCACGAGTGTTTTATCCACTTACCATAGGTTTCGTTGGTTTATTGAATGACATAGTTTTTAACACATATGCATAGTCATTTGAATAGTTATACGCGCCGACGGTTGTACTGTGGGTAATGACTATTCTGCATGGGCCGAAATAGCTCCACCACCTTCGCACGTTTTGTCATAAATGTTTTCCCCCTATTCTGGGTCACCCCTGGTGTTTTCGGTAAGCCTGTGATCATTCTTCCCCTGCGTATACTATGTTCAAACCCTAGCCCCTGTACCCTGCTCACCGTGTGCTCCTGTCTATGGCACCGGTGGTCCGCATAGAGCCGAACGGTAACCAAGCTCTGTTGTTATTTGATGACGCCTGTAAGGATTTGGAAAACAATGGTTGGCTGGTGTTTATACAGAAGTTCGAGGGTTTTAATCTTTTTGTTGCACAACAATTCGCCCTCACCTTTGACGGGTGTAGGGCTAAAATTGGTGACATTCAGCTTGAGCTGGATGAAGAATTCATAAGCTCTGCTACAGGATTGTCGGCCACAGGGGAAAGGTGGTTCAAAAACTCCAAAGTCGACGAAGTGTCGTGGCCTTTGCTATTCATATCATGAAAGGTTACATCCTATGACAAAGGTATGCCTATTTCCACCCTTAAACCCAGGTGGCATGATCTCTTTGATAATGGTTAAACAATTTGTGACCTGTGAAGGTCGATATGGATTGGTTTTTCTTTATCACCTTCGATTGTTGATGACTTTCATGGGTTATCCTTTGAACATGCCGCATTATTTCTTGCGTAGTCTTTACAAAATGGCTAAGAGGTTCAAACGCGAGAAGGCTGATAGTAGCTTGTTTCACCATGGCTTGATTAGACTCATTGTCATCCACCATTTAAACCTTCACGACGATAATTGGCAAGCCTTTCTATCTCAAAATGGCTTTGTTGATTCAGAGTCTGTCCAAATCGACAAGTCTGTTGTCAGTGAGACTATGGTCGGGCCACCCGTGCCATTCCATGTCCTTCTACCCCCTACCAAACCCTTTGTTTGCCCTGATATCGACCTACCCGACATCATAACAGACAAGATTGAGGCTGTAAAGAAGCCTATGAGTAAGAAAGTCAAGGGTAACCCTATTGTCAACAACAAGGGTAAAAAGAATGCTCGATTGATATCGAGACTTGCCCGGAATAAACCTAAGACAAACGTCGATCAAAAGCCCATAGTGTTGAGCGAGGTGTCGGACTCCGATATCGAGCGCTTCCTAGCTGGAGAGTACCCTTATTCCCATGTTATATGCTCTGAGCAACCCTATGACTATGTATCTAATTTTCCCCCATGCCTAAAGAACAATCCTAACTATCCAGGAATCAAGCTACATAATGAAACCCTCGGCGATTTAAACAACCCCTCGCTTTCAATTTCGAAGCCCGAGCAAACATCATGCATCCAATGCAATGTGTGGCTAGAGAGTTATTACACTGATGTCCCCTTGCTGTAATCAAAGATCAAATCATTAGAAGACCAAGTCACAGTGCTATCAAAAGAAAGGGACATGCTTCAAGCTAATGACAAGAAGCAAAAAACCACTGGTTCGATTGTTTTCAGGAATGTCGAAGCTGCAACAGCCTTCGCCAATTCCAAATTATCATGACCAAGTTGTTTTCTGATTGTCCAGGTATGAATTTCAATTTTAATTTCATTTTATGAGTGACTTGAATTAATATAATGAATTGGTTTTTGGGTTTCGATTAGTTCTGTTCATTATTCGAAATGATTCTTTCATAGTTTGATTATAAAAAACGGTTATGTTGTGGATCCTATACAATAGATTCTTTCTGCTAAAATCAAATGTAGTTATGATTTAGTTATGCGATTTTGTCGTGCCCAGCTTAGTAGAAGCGATTGATTGGCTTTGACTTGGTATGGTTCGCTTTAGAAAAATTCTGTTGGTTTGACTTAATGTGATCATTGGGGTTTGTTTTCGTTTAGATTTTGATTGCATCTGACCTGTATAGGATATTTTTGTGCTAAAATCAGAGCACAACTAGGTTTTGATTTGGTATGATTTCGTTGTGGTTGAATTCTATCGGCTCTGATTTAGTTCTTACAGTATGATTTTGGAACGATTTCGTGGGCTTGAATTGGTATGATCCTTTATATGTGTTATGCGTCATTATTAGTGACTGGGTTGATAAATACGATGTAATCTAATAAACTCAGAACAACCCTGTTGACTTTGATTTACTAGGAAAGACTCTGTTTTATATTGAATCAATATTCTCATTTGGATTTTCGATTACATTCGACCTGTGCAAAAGATATAATTTGCTAAAATCGTGGAGCTGTGTTGATTTATAACGATTGTGTCAAATCCAAACTGTTTCGATTCGTTCCTGTTTTGATTTGATTTGCAAGTGATTGTTGTGTGCCACGATTAGCATGATCGTTTGTATTTGTTTAATATAGTTCTATCAGTTTGAAAAACGATCCTGTTGATTTCGTTTGGATTCGAAAATAACTTTGTTGATGGCTAAAGCGACATAAGCTATTGCATGGAAAATTTGTTTAGCTGGTTCCTGATTGGTCTTGATTTCAATTGGTTCATGAAAACAATTTCATTACTGTTGAGTTATCCAATACGATTCTATTTACCCGAAATTGTGATAACAAATGGAATAGAGTACATGTATCTATGTAATCATTCGATTGATCATAATCTTGTTTGCTCTCAAATTAGTATAACAGTTTTTTATTTGAATGATTCGTTTGTTTTCAAATAGCAATTAGATACTTGTTTTATAGTTTGAATTTAATTCTTTGAGTTTTGAATTGGTTTTAAAACGATTCTGTGTTTGATTTAGACCAGCTACAGAATCGCAAGATTCTATAACTAGTCTTTAAAATTAGATTTTTATCAATTTTATCAACAAAATATCCTTTTAACTTGTCTATTTTTGTCCTCTTTCAGGTACATACGAATTGCAATGATCAATTTGGGCATGCTGTGGCAATATAGGAGATATTTGTGTGCTGTAGTTTTTTATTTTAAGTTGTTAGTTTGAGTCAGAAATAGAGTCTTGGGATATCATCCCAGATTTTGTGTAAACTATTTTGATAATTCCCACAGGGATGTTTTACCCTGTGGGAGGTCTTTAAATACTTGTTATTTTTTGTAATAATCATCATACTCACTGTGGGAGAACCAGACTATGGATTTATGATACAGACTGAGATGAAAGTTGATGTCTTGTAACAGCTTTCGCTTTCAATATATCAAACTTTTGTTTCAAGTTTTATTCATATCATTTTGCAGTCGATTATAGACTACTTTAGCTATCGTAATCTATTGCAGGTTGATGTGACTTGATTAATGTGTAATCTATATATGATCTCTCTCTTATTTAAAAAATAAAGCAATTAATTTGTTTCATTTAATGAATTACAGATTTCTCTTCTTCGTTGACTGAATCATTTTGTACAAATCCTTACACGCAGATTTATCTAAATGTTATGATTTGTAAATCATAAGATTGCTGTAAATTTTTATGTCTTGTTTGTCCTGTAATTATATTTGAAGAGCACAATAGTTTTTCGTTTACGAGAAGCTCGTGGAGAATCTGGTGCGGGTTTCCTCCCACCAAACAGCTGCATCGACCATCATACACAGGACAAACCTGAAGCGTTACTTCAGGTCAGTTTGTTATATTTTGTTTAATAGTAATTAGTTAGTATAATATAAGTAGTTTAGATAAATATATTAGTTTAAGATACATAGTTAGGATTATTGTTTTAATTTCTTAGCTTAGATAAATTTTCAGTTTATTTCTTTTTCATAAAATTATAAAAAAAAAAAAAAAAACAATAGTTTCGCTGTCTTAGGACAGACTACAAATGATTTTTGCAGGTTTTAATTTAAATCTGTAACTTGTAAATATTGTACATTTGTGATTAAGATTTAAGTCTGTTAGTAGTTAGATGTTTAGTCTCGTAGATTTATCATAGTATTAGATAGTAAATTGTATATATATAGTTTAGATTTGTTTATTAGTTTGTTTTAATTATTATTTTTCATTTAGATTAGTTAATTTAGAGTAGTTTTCTTTTGTTTTCTTAGGACTTAGATCGGCTAATGGAGTCGCTAAACCCATCAGGGTGGGTTATCCAAAACGGCTTGGGTTATTTAGACAACCTCGGACCGGATCCACTCTTCCAGTTGGTGAGCGTTCAATTTCGCCTGTCAACAAATGGCGCTAGAAGGAGGGCCTGAAATTAATTAATGACACGAGGTGGTTGTAAGAATCCTCCACCACCTAATCGCTCACCTATAGTGACAATAATTCATTCAAATGATAACATCCCCCCTCAAATAGCAACCACATCGAACGACAATCCACAGATCACAGTTGAACCAGTAACCCCAAATCCTACAGGTGGTGACATACAAGAGATTGTCCGACAATCTCTCATAAGAACACATAGTTCCTTAGCCTGTATGAGGCAACCAAATCAACCTTTGGACCAACCTTTATATTTCTCTGATATCAGAGAACAACTCGGAGGCACCAACCTCACTGTGAACCCTACAGATCCAACCCTCACTCCTACTGTAGGAGGATCTGGAATACCTCCTTCACCACCTCCATCATCCCCTTCTTTTTCTGGAAAAGACTCTTCTGACGAGGGAAGTTCCCCTTCTCAGCCTTCCACACCCACTACACCAATGGACAACCAGAACAATCATGCTAGACCTTGGCTCGACCAGGATGTCGTAGCTGTACCTGGAGCTCAACATCCCTTACCTAAACACCCGGAGAAATGGCTTCCCAAGTTTGACCCTGATTCTAAACAGATCGCTGAAGATCACATTAAAAAGTTTATGTTAGCCATAAGACTCCGCAATGTCGAGCATGAAGACATTGTCTGTAGGTTGTTTCCCTATACTTTCTAGGGAAATTCATCTACATGGTACTTTGCCCAACAACCTCATACCATCGTGTCTTGGGAAAAGTTTGAGTCATGTTTTTTGGAAAAGTTCGGAGATAGTAAGCCTCCGGAAGTCCTAGTCATGGACCTGTCTAACTTAAGAATGAACCCAAAAGAAAAGGTTAAAGACTTTAATCAAAGATTCTTAACAGTTAAGAACTGAATCCCTACGAATTCGATGCCTGCCGAGAATCTTATAATAGCATACTACATTAAAGCTTTGCATCAAAGTATATCCATTTGGGTTAAACGATCTAAGAAAGCCACGTTGTTAGAAGCCTTCAAGGAAGCCAGCTAGATTGAAAAAGAAATACTTATTCTTAAAGACTCTATTAGCAATGAAACAGAAACTAGTTCTTCTTCCAAAAAGAAGATTGAAATCCTCCCCAGACCTACTCAAAGTAAAACACAACCTGAAAGCTCTGATTTAGAAAAATTAACTAAATTTGTTCAAAAACTATCAAATCAAGTTATAGACTTAAAAAGGACGACCAAAGAAGCTTCTTCGAGCAAAGGGCCTTATAAAACCCCGTTCCGGAAGCCTTTCCCAACCAACCGACGTAATCCGAATAGCGAGAGTCTTAATCTAGAAAGTCTGCAATACGCCCTTCAAACAATTATAGAAGCCCAGGATAACTTGATGCCTCCTGAGATTCCTAAGGAGGTTGTTGAGCAAGAGACATTTCAATAAGAGGAGTCTTATCCAAATATTTTTGGACACTTCTCGGATACAATCTTTCAAGCTAACTTCGAGACAGTCCATCCCTATAATACTAGGAGTAAGACAGCAAACAAACCTTCTGCCGAAAACACTACAACTTCACCTCCAAAGCAATCTAAACTAGCTAAGACTAAACAGAGTCATGTGAACCCTAACCTAGATTATGACGTAGTTGAAGATCTTAAAAAGTTAAGGGCTAACATTTATGTTTATGAGTTACTGAAATTTCCATTTCTGCTACAAAAAATGCTACAAAACATCGCAGAGAATGGTAAAAATGGTAATTCAAAAAAGGTTGTTCAGAACAAAGTTCCTCAGAAGACTTCCACAAAGAATAATCACGATCCTCAAGACAAAGGAAGCCTTCCTGTAAATAATGTAAATAATGTAAATAATGTAGATAAAGTAGCTTTAGAAACTGCGAGTAAAAAGCCACAAACTACCACCCTTAGCACTCGCAAGAATGTACCTCCATTTTTATTAACTTTCGAAATATTTAATAGAAACGTGCACAATTGTATGGTAGACTCAGGAGCGTCATCCAATGTGATGCCATGGTCTGTATGCCAAAAGATTAACGCTGAAGTTGAACCATCCACCTTAAAAATCATACAACTTGATCGGACTAATGTTAAAGTTATAGGTGAGTTAAAGAATGTGCTTATAAGATTATCATCTAACCCCAAGTTTCATCAAGTTATTGATATTATTGTTGTGGATATTCCAGAAGTGTATGGTCTGTTTTTAAGCAGGGACTAGTCGGAGCAGCTACATGGTTATTTCGCGACAAATTGGTCTCATCTATGGCTTCCAGAGAACGGCAAGCCCAACAAGATCAAGGTAAATCATGAACACTACCTTAAGTTCACAGTCACATATTTGAACGATCCCAACGAACCATTTACACCTTCTGCTGATTCACCTGAAGTACAAGGGATGGATACCTTTTTCGGCAATTTCATGGCCGAGACTTCAACTATCACCAATCCAGAACAACAGTCCGAGATTGTAGCATATGCGCAGCCAACAGTTTCTACACGACGATCTCATGCACCCGATAAAAATCAAATTTGGTCTCTTTATTTCGACGGGTCAAAGTCCAAAGAAGGAGCTGGTGCAGGCTGTGTTATTATCGATTTGGCAGGTAACAAAACATTGATTGCATGTAGGCTAGAATTTGAATGTACTAATAACACTGCAGAATATGAGGCTTTACTGCAAGGTCTCAGAAAAGCTTTGGATATGAACATTCAAAACTTGATTTTCTTTGGCGATTTTGAAATCGTGGTTAGACAGGTAAGAGATTCTATCCACTGTCTTTCTCCGCATCTTAAAAGCTACCAATCCGAGGTATGGAATTTAATGAGTAAATTTTCTCCTTTCAATATAAATTATATTCCTAGATTGAATAACTCTGAAGCTGATCTATTAGCTAACATATCTTCTAAACTATTTCCTGCAGAAGGCTTGTCCCCGGATGCATTCTCCGTCGAACTATTGTTCAGGCCATCCGTTCCTGACAACATCACGAACTGGAGAGTCTTCGACGACGATCAGCAGATTATTAGCTTTCTGCATATGGAAGAAACTTTTCAAGGCGCGGTGATAGACGAACGCACGCACGACAACAATTTGCGCGATTTCACGGTAATACCAGATCCGAGAACTCCTGAATCATCGTCAGACATGGTAAATTCGATCCCTAAATCTGTAGTTAGATAAGTGAAATTTTACGATCTTCAAGATAAATTTAAAAAGTCAGTCAACTGTAAAACCAATAGTTCCTCGTTATCTTATGAAAAAGTAAACTTAGGAACTAATGACAATCCGCAGTGCATTAATTTAGGGTTGGGATGTTCTCAACAAGAAAAAGATGCATTTATTAAATTGTTCAAAGAATTTAAAGATGTATTTGCATGGACATATGATGACCTTAAAACTTTCGACCCTAACATCATACAACATGTCATTCCTATGAAACCCCAAACCTTACCCTTTCAACAAAAATTGAGAAAAATGCACCCTAAGCTCGAACCGACCGTTAAAAAAGAATTGAATAAGCTCCTAAATGCTAAGATTATTTTCCTTGTTAGGCACATTCAATGGGTTTCTAACCTTGTCCCTGTCCGAAAGAATAGTGGGGAAATCCAACTATGCGTCGATTTCTGAAACCTTAATAGAGCGTCTGATAAAGACAACTATCCTATCCCACCCATGGAACAGATCCTTCAACAGGTATCTGGTTCTGAGAGGCTATCCTTACTGGATGGATTCTCGGGGTACAACCAAGTCCTTATGTCTCCACCAGACCAACTTAAAACTACCTTCCGCACCCCGTGGGGCACCTATGCTTATCGAAAAATGCCCTTTGGATTGATTAATGCCGGTGCCACTTTCTAGAGAGCGATGGACATCGCTTTCCGAGGCTTAATCAATCAGTCCATTGTAGTTTACTTAGATGATGTGACTGTATTTTCTAAAAACAAAACCGATCATATAGCTCACTTACGAGCCGTTCTACAGCGATGTCGTAAATACGACATTTCCTTGAATCCTAAAAAATCCATTTTTACTGTAGAACAGGGTAAACTCTTGGGATTTATTATGTCAAGCGAAGGGATGATTATCGACCCCAAAAGGACTCAAGTCATCGCGAAACTTTCCCCTCCTACATCCAAAAAAATCCATGCAGTCTTTCTTAGGCAAGATTAACTTCGTGAGGAGATTCGTCCCCAGTTTCTCCCAAATGGTCAGGCCTTTACAGAATTTAATTAAGAAAGACACCCAATATCACTGGGGACCCCTAGAAAATCAAGCTTTTAATGCAATAAAGAAGGCCATAATAGACGCTCCTTCTCTCATGAGCCCCGACTTTTCTCAAGACTTTACACTCTACACTTTTGCTTCTGACCGTTCCTATGCCGCCGTCCTAACTCAAAAGAACGTCGAGAACAATGAAGTACCCATTGCCTTTATGAGCCCTGCTTTCAAAGGCGATGAACTTAATTACCTAGTGGTAGATCGCCAAGCCTAAATTGTTTTCAAAGCAGTCAAGCACTTCCGGTCCTATCTTTTGAAATCCAAGACGAAGACCATTGTCCTGTACCCAACCGTCAAGAACCTGTTAGTGCAGAAAGACCTAGGAGAAAAGAGGGCTAACTGGGTCACCTCCTTACAAGAGTACGACATAGAAATTACCCCATCATAGATAGTGAGAGGCCAAGGGTTATGCAAGTTAGTTGCTGATTCAGTAGCAGGACAACAAGAAGAAAGTGATACGTCAAACCTAGGACAGCACGATCAAAATCCAATCTGTTGCACACAAAACTCTGTTAGTCCGTGGTATGATGATATAAAATTCTGTCTTGAACATGGGTCAGCCCCCCGTCACCTGGATCCCACTAAAAGAAGAGCGTTGAGATTAAAATCTGCCTCCTTTCATTTGGTTAATGGTATTCTGTTTCGTCAAAAATTTGATGGCGTACTGATGCGCTGTCTTGAGAAAGACAAAGCAGAAAAAGTCTTACTAGAGTTGCATGCAGGAGAAGTTGGTGGTCATTTTGGTGGTGAGACCACTGCCCATAAGGTTTTAAGAGCCGTTTATTACTGGCCCATGATTTTTAGAGACGCCCATGCCTTGTGTCATAAGTGTACCATTTGTCAAAAAACATCAGGGTGGTTACAAAAACCAGCCTTTCCTTTGCAGCCCGTTTTAGTAGATTCTCCTTTTCAGCAGTGGCGCCTTGATATCATAGGTCCAATCAACCCCCCATCCTCACAACAACATAAGTTTATCATAACAGCCACAGATTACTTTACCCGGTGGTCTGAAGCTGCCTCATTAAGAACTGTCAACACCGGTCAGGTAATTGCCTTTTTAAATTCGAATATTATTACTCGTTTTGGTATACCTGATTGTTTAGTATTCGACAACGCTTCTTATTTTTTGTCTCTTGAGATGAGTGAATTCGCTTTAGAAAAAGGAATTAAATTGAAGTATTCTACTAGTTATTACCCCCAGGGCAATGGATTGGCAGAATCAACAAATAAGAACTTGATTAAAATCATCAAGAGAATGGTGGCTGAAAATCACAAAAATTGGCACAATGCACTGTTAAACACATTGTGGGCTGATAGGGTAACACCAAAAGATTCTATAGGTAACTCCCCCTTTTTTCTCGTTTATGGCAGAGAAGCAATTCTGCCACCACACATTCTTCTTCCTTCACTTCAGTTATTGCAGAGAATTCAAGAAGAAGATTGTCCCCCTTTGGAAAACCGAATTAATGCTTTGATGAAGCTAGAAGAGGTAAGAGCCCAAGCTAAACGTAAGTTAGATTAGCATCAACTATTGGTTAAAAGATGGTTCGATTCTAACTCTGCTTCTTATAGGAATTTCGAAGTAGGTGACCTCGTCTTGAAATGGGACAAACCGCATGAGGGAAAGGGAGAGCACACAAAATTTCAAAACTTATGGCTTGGACCGTTTTTAATTGCTGAGAAGTTGGGTCCCAGCTCTTTCCGATTGCAGAATCTAGAGGGGCAGCCTGACACTTATCTGGTGAATGGCCAAGCCCTGAAAAGATATTTTGCCTGATGACTACCCATGTATATTATGTACATATTTTGCTTTTGTTTGCTTTTCTTTTGTTGTTTTGTTTTTTATTTCTCCTTTGCGCTCATCAGTTTGTGCTTTTGGAAATACACATACCTGAATGATGAACTATTCGGACAAACAAAATAGAGAATTCTTTCACTAAAATGACTGCTAAGAAAATTGTATAAACATCAATTGTATACTTCTGAAATTTACATCTGTGTTGGCAAAAAAGTTTGTTGTTTGAAAGAAGTTAACTGAATTCAATCTCTGAGATAAACCTGTCATGATCATCTATTATCTTTCTACGATGTCCCTATTCCTTAAGGGAATGACTCAGAAGATGTCTCCCTGCCTTAGAAAGTTGGTTCTGTAAATGAAACATCTCTGGATCTTAATAAAGGACAGTTCTAAAAAAAAATTCCTTCAAGGTCTGAAAAAACATGTCTAGAATATTATAATTTTCAGCGTCACCCCGCTCGACTATATATATTTAAAAAATAAAAATAAAAAAAATCAATCAATAAAAGAGTTGTGGGAAGTGCTTGTAAACCCACCGGGATGCTGAACAGGTCTGCTGGCAGTGGGTAAATGCATGCATGACGCCAAGACAACTTCATCGGGGTACTGAACAGGCCTGCTGGCAGCGAAGCAATGTCGGGTATATGAAAATTTGAAAATTTGAAACCTCTTGACCTTAATTTGTCCTTTATTCTGATATAGAACTTCTTGGCAGGATACGGATATTAGAGTGGGTTAAATGGAAACCCTGTCGAGGCTATGGATGCCTGCTGGTAGCAGTGGCTCTATCAACAGTATTGGAGATTTTATCTTTAATATCGTGGCTCGCTTGTCTTAAGACTGTTATAAGTTTTCATCCTTTAAACACTGCTGGAATATTTCGTTAATGATGATGTTTACACAATTTTCTGGTTGTTGTTTTTGAGTTAGAATTTTTCTCGTTATCCTAATCTGAATTTGTTCTTTCTGGCATAGATAACTGCTTCTACCAGTGTATCGCCATTGTTGGCATCCAATTCACATTTTTATACTGTCCTTATAAGCTGCCTACACCAGTGTTTTGCAAACCTTAATTTTTGTCGCAAATCCTTGAATAAAACGACGCTATTATTTTGTGCATTCGCACACTTACCTTGGTTCTAGTTTTCATGATTGCAAGCGTGAAAAATTTGATTTCGAAGTCACATTAAAATCGTCACTAGATTGCTATGATCACTCTTTATGGTCGTTGTGCCTCTAATTTACTCATGATTATACAATTGGCAAGACCCCTTGGTCTGTACTCATTTGGCATTCTTTGATTGATTATATAATTTCGTTTTATAAGTGATTGAATTTGTGATGCATTGGTGATTGGATTTATATGTTCTTTGATCAACTCACTTGGCACATTGGTTTCATAAAAACGCTTTTGTGTTGTGGTATGACCCTTGGTATAAATCGTTTCTTACAACACATAGTTTATATAAATCAAACCCTTGGTGTGATTTTGATTTATTGTTTTGGTTTTGAAACTATGACTATTGCTCGTGCGAGTGTTTTATCCACTTACCATAGGTTTCGTTGGTTGATTGAATGGCATAGTTTTCAACACATATGCATAGTCATTGAATAGTTATACGCGCCGGCAGTTGTACTGTGGGTAATGACTATTTTGCATGGGCCGAAATAGCTCCACCACCTTCACACGTTCTGTCATAAATGTTTTCCCCCTATCCTGGGTCACCCCTGGTGTTTTCGGTAAGCCTATGAGCATTATGCCCCTGCGTATACTATGTTCAAACCCTAGCCCCTGAACCCTTCTCACTGTGTGCTCCTATATATGGCACCAGTGGTTTGCATAGAGTCGAATGGTAACCAAGCTCTATTGTTATTTGATGACGCCCATAAGGATTTGGAAAACAATGGTTGGCTGGTGTTTATACAAAAGTTCAAGGGTTTTAATCTTTTTGTTGCACAATAATTCGCCCTCACCTTTGACGGGTGTAGGGTTAAAATTGGTGACATTCAACTTGAGCTGGATGAAGAATTCATAAGCTCTGCTACAGGATTGTCGGCCATAGGGGAAAGGTGGTTCAAAAACTCCAAAGTCGACGAAGTGTCGTGGCCTTTGCTATTCATATCACAAAAGGTTACATCCTATGACAAAGGTATGCCTATTTCCACCCTTAAACCCAGGTGGCACGATCTCTTTGATAATGGTTAAAAAATTTGTGACCTATGAAGGTCGGTATGGATTGGTTTTTCTTTATCACCTCTGTTAGCGATAAAAAATGCACCAACATTTTTGAAAGAGTGATGCCAAATATTGTAGTGAAAATTTTGATACCTTCCCAAGCTCCAAATGCAAATCTGAAAGAACCATTGGAAATATTAGGATTTGTAGATGTCGATCGACTATTTAAGCATGCAAAACGGACTCTCCATGACTGAGAAACTTGATTTTTAAAAAATCTGCGCTTTCACCAGCGCAGAAGGCAGAATTATGACTAGTTAGTTGTTGAAAGCTCCGCCTTTCAGCAGCTAAGGAGCATATTTTCGGGTAAGTTAGCTGTTGAAAGCCTGTCACGGCCAGAATAGCCAAATTTTCGCCCGGATCAGGATTTTTGGGGTTTGAATGGTTTGAAATCTTTTTCAATATGAATTATCAAATCAAAATCTGAAGGCCATTCTTGGAGATGAAAGTCAAAAGGGAATTTTTGACTAGATTTGGTGATTTTCAAGGGAAAAATGATAGGGATTTTTGGCACACATCATCAAATTCGAATTCCACTTTCAAAGGAACAGATCAAAGAGCCTTGAAAGGCTAGGCTACACTTCATCAACTTTCAACCAATGTTTGAAGACCAAAAGATAGAGGTTGACCTCATCTTGAGGATCTCTCATCTTTTGTAAATCAATTTTGACTTTCTATTTTTAGAATATCAGATCCATGTTTTAGGATCTGAAACTGATTGTAAAAGGCTATAAATCCATAGACATTTGGAGCACTAAGGGGTTCAATCTTGGATACATTTGGCCTATGTACTTAGAATCTTATTTTGATATGAATCACAGTTTTCTTTTGCTACTAATATCAGATTTTCTCATGTGTTTCATTGCTCTGTAATTCAATTCAA
>ML805936.1:25124-52461 GCA_009831015.1 Picea engelmannii | reverse complement strand
TGGAGCACTAAGGGGTTCAATCTTGGATACATTTGGCCTATGTACTTAGAATCTTATTTTGATATGAATCACAGTTTTCTTTTGCTACTAATATCAGATTTTCTCATGTGTTTCATTGCTCTGTAATTCAATTCAATTTAGCTCAGCTATTAAGAACTTTCATGTTATTATTTGGCTCATGAATTTGAATTGAATGAACTCTTACTATCTTGTATGACCCTGCATGTTAATTCACTTGGTTATCTAGAATAGTGTTCTTCATACCCCATTCCAAATTACTGCATCTGATTATTGGTTTCTAAAAGCACTGGCTCATTTGAATGCATGATAAGTTTTTCTTCTCATTAGCCATCCTCAGTCATCCCATTGATCCACACACATTGATTATTGATTTCTTAAGTTACCAAGCATCCTTAGCCTACAACCCTAAGGAGTTTCTTGGAGTGATAACAACCTCCAGTTGTTGATGAATTTCATGGGTTATCCTTTGAACATGCCGCATTATTTCTTGCGTAGTCTTTACAAAATGGCTAAGAGGTTCAAACGTGAGAAGGCTGATAGCATCTTGTTTCACCATGGCTTGATTAGACTCATCGTTGTCCACCATTTAAACCTTCACAATGATAATTGGCAAGACTTTCTATCTCGAAATGGCTTTGTTGATTCAGAGTCTGTCCAAATCGACAAGTCTGTGCTCAGTGAGACTATGGTCGGGCCACCCGTGCCATTCCATGTCCTTCTACCCCCTACCAAACCCTCTGTTTTCCCTAATATCGACCTACCCGACATCATAACAGACAAGACTGAGGCTGTAAAGAAGCCTGTGAGTAAGAAAGTAAAGGGTAACCCTACTGTCAACAGCAAGGGTAAAAAGAATGCTCGATTGATATCGAGACTTGCCCAGAATAAACCTAAGCCAAACGTTGATCAAAAGCCCATAGTGCTGAGCGAGGACTCGGGCTCCGATATCAAGCGCTTCCTAGCTGGAGAGTACCCTTATTCCCATGTTCTATGCTCCGAGCAACCCTATGACTATGTATCTAATTTGCCCCCATGCCTAAAGAACAATCCTAACTATCTAGGAATCAAGCTACATAATGAAACCCTCGGTGATTTAAACAAACCCTCGCCTGCAATTTCAAAGACGAGAAAACATCATGCATCCAATGCAATGTGTGGCTAGAGCGTTATTACACTGACGTCCCCTTGCTGCAATCAAAGATCAAATCGTTAGAAGACCAAGTCACAGTGCTATCAAAAGAAAGGGACAGGCTTCAAGCTAATGACAAGAAGCAAAAAACCACTGGTTCGATTTTTTTCAGGAATGTCGAAGCTGCAACAGCCTTTGTCAATTCCAAATTATCATGACCAAGCTATTTTCTAATTGTCCAAGTATGAATTTCAATTTTAATTTCGTTTTATGAGTGACTTGAATTAATATAATGAATTGGTTTTTGGGTTTCAATTAGTTTTGTTCATTATTCGAAATGATTCTTTCATAGTTTGATTATCAAAAATGGTTATGTTGTGGATCCTGTACAGTAGATTCTTTCTGCTAAAATCAAATGTAGTTATGATTTAGTTATGCGATTTTGTCGTGCCAGGCTTAGTAGAAGCGATTGATTGGATTTGACTTGGTATGGTTCGCTTTAGAAAAATTCTGTTGGTTTGAATTAATGTGATCAATGGGGTTTGTTTTCGTTTAGATTTTGATTGCATCTGACCTATATAGGAGATTTTTGTGCTAAAATCAGAGCACGACTAGGTTTTGATTTGGTACGATTTCGTTGTGGTTGGATTCTATCGGCTCTGATTTAGTTCTTACAGTATGATTTTGGAACGATTTCGTGGGCTTGAATTGGTATGATCCTTTATATGTGTTATGCATCATTATTAGTGAATGGGTTGATAAATACGATGTAATCTAATAAACTCATAACAACCCTGTTGACTTTGATTTACCAGGAATGACTCTGTTTTATATTGAATCAATATTCTCATTTGGATTTTCGATTACATTCGACCTGTGCAAAAGATCCAATTTTCTAAAATCGTGGAGCTGTGTTGATTTATAACGATTGTGTCAAATCCAAACCGTTTCGATTCGTTCCTGTTTTGATTTGATTTGCAAGTGATTGTTGCGTGCCACGATTAGCATGATCGTTTGTATTTTTTTAATATAGTTCTATCAGTTTGAAAAACGATCCTGTTGATTTCGTTTGGATTCGACAATAACTTTGTTGATGGCTAAAGCGACATAAGCTATTGCATGGAAAATTTGTTTAGCTGGTTACTGATTGGTCTTGATTTCAATTGGTTCATGAAAATGATTTCATTACTGTCAAGTTATCCAATACGATTCTATTTACCCGAAATTGTGATAACAAATGGAACAGAGTAGATGTATCTCTGTAATCTTTCGATTGATCATAATCTTGTTTGCTCTCAAATTAGTATAACAGTTTTTTATTTGAATGATTCGTTTGTTTTCAAATAGCAATTAGATACTTGTTTTATAGTATGAATTTAATTCTTTGAGTTTTGAATTGGTTTTAAAATGATTCTGTGTTTGATTTAGACCAACTACAGAATCGCAAGATTCTGTAGCTAGTCTTTAAAATTAGATTTTTATCAATTTTATCAACAAAATATCCTTTTAACTTGTCTATTTTTGTCCTCTTTCAGGTGCATACGAATTGCAATGATCAATTTGGGCATGATGTGGCAATATAGGAGATATGTTTGATGTGGTTTTTTATTTTAAGTTGTTAGTTTGAGTCAGAAATAGAGTCTTGGGATATCATCCCAGATTTTGCGTAAACTGTTTTGATAATTCCCACTGGGATGTTTTACCCTGTGGGAGGTCTTTAAATACTTGTTATTTTTTGTAATAATTATCATCCTCATTGTGGGAGAACCAAACTATGGATTTATGATACAAAATGAGATGAAAGTTGATGTCTTGTAACAGTTTTCGCTTTCAATATATCAAACTTTTGTTTCAAGTTTTATTCATATCATTTTGCAGTCGATTATAGACTACTTTAGCTATCGTAATCTATTGCAGGTTGATGTGACTTGATTAATGTGTAATCTATATCTGATCTCTCTCTTATTTAAAAAATACAACAATTAATTTGTTTCAGTTAATGAATTACAGATTTCTCTTCTTCGTCGACTGAATCATTTTGTACAAATCCTTACATGCAAATTTATCTAAATGTTATGATTTGTAAATCATAAGATTGCTGTAAATTTTTATGTCTTGTTTGTCCTGTAATTATATTTGAAGAGCATAGAAGCTTTCCGTTTACGAGAAGCTCGTGGAGAATCTGGTGCAGGTTTCCTCCCACCAAACAGCTGCATCGACCATCATACACAGGACAAACCTGAAGCGTTACTTCAGGTCAGTTTGTCATATTTTGTTTAATAGTAATTAGTTAGTATAATATAAGTAGTTTAGATAAATATATTAGTTTAAGATACATAGTTAGGATTATTGTTTTAATTGCTTAGCTTAGATAATTTTTCAATTTATTTCTTTTTTCATAAAATTATAAAAATAAAAATAAAACAATAGTTTCGCTGTCTTAGGATAGACTACAAATGATTTTTGCAGGTTTTAATTTAAATCTGTAACTTGTAAATATCGTACATTTGTGATTAAGATTTAAGTCTGTTAGTAGTTAGATGTTTAATCTCATAGAGTTATCATAGTATTAGATAGTAAATTGTATATATATAGTTTAGATTTGTTTATTAGTTTGTTTTAATTATTATTTTTCATTTAGATTAGTTAATTTAGAGTAGTTTTCTTTTGTTTTCTTAGGACTTAGATCGACTAACGGAGCCGCTAAACCCGTCAGGGTGGGTTATCCCAAACAGCTTGGGTTATTTAGACAACCCCGGACCAGATCCACTCTTCCAGTTGGTGAGCATTCAATTTCTCCCGTCAACACCATGCTAGACATATCCTAGAGTCTAGCAGAATTTCGTTAAGTTTTGATAGGTATTTTTAATAATTAAAATTTCTCATTAATTGGAAAATTTTAATTGTTTTTTTATGTAAAATGTAAAAAATTGGTCCTTGGGGATTTTGTATATGTCTATGAGTGATCAAATAAAATTTCTTATGACCCCATACATCCTTGGACCAATTTTCAGCTCATTTGGACAAGTTTTGCTAGGTCAATGTCCATGAGGAGTCTAAGTCACTGAAAAATGAACAAATAATTTGCTAAGGTAAAAATGTCAAATTTTGTAAATGAGTCTAAAGTCAAGAAAAAGGGAGAGTAAATGTTTACTAATTAATTCCTAAATTAGAAGGAGGTAATCCACTTAAAGAACCCCCCCCGTCCCCCCCGCCCCCCCCAACCCAAGTCAAGAATTAACTAGTTCATGTGTTTCCCTAGCAAGAGGGGTGCCCCCCCTCTCCATGAATGTTTTGGAAAGTGGAAAATCTAATGTTGGAGAGGGGACCCACATCTTGGGTGACCCCCTTGGATTCCTAGAGATAAGTTTATACGTGGAAAGGGGGTTCCCACACCCTAATAACTTAAGTCTCTCCCTCATGGTGTGCTCCCCTTCCTCATGGTGTGCTCCCCTTCTTGGAGTGGGCTCTCCTTATATCCCTTAAAACAAGTCCAAATCTCCTCATTTTGAGATCAAATCTCATTGTAACTTCATGCTTCCCTAATTTCTCCTCACTCTCTCTTGCTCTCTCCCAAATTTTCTCTTGTAAATCTTGTTGCATATTTCCAGCCACATCTTTGGAGAATCTCTTGGTGTTCTCTTGGTGTGTTATTGGTGTTCTTCCATGGTGTTTTAGTTGAGTTAATATTGCTGCAATTTTTTCGTGTATTTCCTTGCTTGCATTGTTCTACTTGGAGACCCCAAGCAAAGTATTTTGCTAGGGATAGATTTGTGATAGTATTATCATAAGTTTATGTGGGTTGCTTCTCTTTGTGTTTGCAAAGTATTTTACAAACCATTGTGAGGATATCACCTTCTTGTATCATTGTGTAGCAAGGATTTCTATTTGTGGGTTACCAAAGGCTTGGAGGAGTGGAAATCCCACTTGTCCAACCACAAGAAGTTTCACTTTATTTTCTGAAATCATTTCCAACTCTTTCTTATTTATTCTTCACATCTTTTCTCTCCAATCTTGCAAATATAATCACTCTCAAGTTCATATTTTTACTCATAAAATTTATTTTTTATGTGCTAACAAATACTAACTTGGTCTAAGCCATTTTTAAAATTTTCCAACATACAAACATTGTTGTTTTTATTGGAAGATTGGTTATGTCATTGATGTCAACCCTAGTCATTGGGTTTGGACTGCAAGATTGATGAAGGTATTTGGACATGAAGGACAATGCACATGTATATACAACACCCATGGATGGATACTATACATCATTTTGTTTACAGTGGTATGTGGCACGTCACGTGGATCCTCATGGTTGAGGAGAAATGAATTTTTGAAGATGACAAAGTGAATTGAAGAAGGAAGTACATGTAGGCCTTGAAGATAATTAAAGAAAAGAATTACAAAATAAGAAAGTGTCAGGTCAGCCCTAATGTTAAAAGGAAGTGACATAAATGGTATAAATAAATATCATTATACATTCATTTGATACACAAGTCTAATTTCAGAGGAAATCAGAAGTAAAGAAGGCCGGATTTCAAGGGAGGATGAAGTTTTTTGTTGATGTGTTCTAAGGTATGTCATTTTCAGGTCATCCTACCATTTTTCGCTATGGATTTTTTTCTAGAACGATTCATATGGTGAAATTGCTATGGTATTGAGAAGACATATCAAGGTACCTTTGGTAAAAGTTTCAACTCTTGATTCACTATAATTATGGAGATACACTCTGTGGAAGATAGGGTTTTTTACCAGTCCTGAAGCAAGTCATTACTTCCCTTGAACAATAACTATTGATTATTTCTCATATATTGTGCATGGTGTATTGTGGTGTATTGGTGTAACTCTTATACTATTGATCATTTCTCATTGGATATAATTGAATGGTTTACGTATAATTTGGAAAGGTTTTTAAATTGTACTTGATACTGATTCACCCCCCTTTCAGTATCAACAATTGGTATCAAAGCAGGTTGCCTTCAAAACATTTTAACCACTGGAAGGAAAATCCTGAGCAGAGATGGATGACCATGAGCACATGTCAAATGGGATTCAAAAATTTGATGGAAGAAATTATGCATACTAGAGTGATAGAGTGAAAATGTACCTAATGGATTTGGGAGTAGACATTTGCTACTCAGTTGTTACAAGTGCAATAATCTTGGTCACAAAGCACGAGATTGCAGAGACATGAAGAACGATAATCGTATGCCAAAATTTTGTATACCAACTACAACATGGAAAAGGAAATAAATTAAACACAATGAAAATTTTCAAGTAGAATTGATCACTAAAGAATGCAAAGAAGAAGATGAATGGTTCATAGACAATGGGTGCTCATCTCATATGACCGGAGATCAAAGCAAATTTGTCAGCTTGAAGAAAAAGGGTGGAAATGTTGCATTTGGAGATGACTCATCTACCAAAATACTTGGAAAAGGAACTGTAAATCTTGGAAGTGAAAATGTAAAAGAAGGAAAAGTCTTATTGGTTGAAGATCTAAAGCATAATCTCCTCAGTGTCAGCAAAATATGTGATCAAGTATACACTCTTACGTTTGACTCCCAAAAATGTAAAATCAGAGAAAATAACTTAGGAAGATTGGTTGCAACTGCAACAAGAATACCGAAAAACATATACATCCTAGACATGAAGAAGAGAGAGAAGAAAAAATCCACACAAAAGAATTCCAAGGAAGAAAAATTCCCAAAGACCAAAAATAAGGATGAAGTGTTAATGACTGCCACATGTTCAGGGGGAGCAACCCCAAACAAGAAGGTTACCTTTTTCCATTAAACTCAGGGGGAGAAGCCCTACCCTTTTCTATTGATGTCAAAGGGGGAGAGAAATTGGGATCATGATGATAGGGGGAGCATGAGTGTTGCCATCAATGAAAAAGAGGGATATTGTTGGAAGATTGGTTGTTGTCATTGATGCCAACCCTAGTCATTGGTTTTGGACTGCAAGATCGATGAAGGTATTTGGACATGAAGGACAATGCACGTGTATATACAACACCCATGGATGGATAGTATACATCATTTTGTTTCCAGTGGTATGTGGAACGTCACGTGGATCCTCATGGTTGAGGAGAAATGAATTTCTAAAGATGGCAAAGTGAATTGAAGAAGGAAGTACATGTAGGCCCTGAAGATAATTAAAGAAAAGAATTACAAAATAAGAAAGTGTCAGGTCGGCCCTAATGTTAAAAGGAAATGACATAAATGGTATAAATAAATATCTTTATACATTCATTTGATACACAAGTCTAATTTCAAAGGAAATCAGAAGTAAAGAAGGATGGATTTCAAGGGAGGATGAAGTCTTTTGGTGATGTGTACTAAGGTATGCTATTTTCAGGTCATCTTACCATTTTCACTATAATTTTTTTTCTAGAATGATTCAGATGGTGAAATTGCTATGGTATTGAGAAGACATATCAAGGTACCTGTGGTAAAAGTTTCAGCTCTTGATTCACCATAATTATGGAGATACACTCTGTGGAAGATAAGGTTTTGACCAGTCCTGAAGCAAGTCATTACTTCCCTTGAACAATAACTATTGATTATTTCTCATATATTGTGCATGTTGTATTGTGGTGTATTGGTGTAACTCATATACTATTGTTCATTGGTCATTGGATATAATTTAATGGTTTAAGTATAAGTTGGAAAGGTTTTTAAATTGTACTTGATACTGATTCACCCCCCTCTCAGTATCAACAGTTTTATGTAGGTTTTTGTCAGTTTAAGGGTAGGTGCTACCCATTTTTGTCCACAAGAAACTCAAGAAAGCATCCAAGAGTTGTGGTGCCCAACCCTTTCACTCCTTTTACTTTCTAAATCATTGTAAGTAGCCCAATAAAGTCTCTTGGGCTTGCATTCTTTATTTATTTTCCAAATTTGTAAAACTGTAAAGTATTTCAAATATTTTTCCCACACCTTGCATGTGAGTGACCTTGCCACCCTTGCAAAATCGTGCTAGCTAGTTTAGGTTTTTGATTCTTGCTCAATTTTTTTGCCCCACTTCTCCCACAAAGAGAAGGTTGAGTGGCTAGCATTTACTTGTTTTACTTTCGATCCTTTTTCCCACCTTGGTCACAAAATTGGTAGGCTCGTCCTCCACATTGTGCCAAAGTTGTGAGACTTGTTAAATTGTCTAATTTTTTCCCACCTTTGTCCTTTTGATAAAGTTCTATGGCTAGTTAGTTATTTTCATCTTTCTAAGTTATTGTTATTTTTCCCACACCTTGCATGTACCACCCTTACAAAATTGTGTTGGATAGTAGTTAAGATTTCAATTTTTGCAAGTAATTAAAACTTCACCCCACCATTTGCCCCATATTCCCTCTCCTTGCCACTTTGTGGATCTTCGGTAACAATAAAGGGAAAAGGATCGTGTGGCTAGCCTAATTAGGCACTCGGTTTCATTATTGTTTAACCATTAAAAAGAGGTGACTTGAGGAGGCTAGAAGGGGTTGTAGTCAAGGACGGTTTCACGGTACTAAGTTTCCACCTTGTTGAGTGCCTAACACCTTGGATTTGACCTGTGGAGCTAGGGGTGAACCTTGGTGTTGTCTTTTTGAGCACCCAACACTTCCTCTTGGTTAGGGGATAAGGAGCTTGGGGTAGTCACATAGTTTAGGATTCTCACAATGCACACCTAATTACCCTAAGCTAAAGAGAGACCTTGAAATTTATTAAAAGCAACCTACTCACATTTCAAAACATTTAAATTTCAAGTCTTGAAATTTCCTTTTCATGTAATTTATTTTCAAGCATTTACATTTCATTATTTTTCAGCAAGTTCTTTACTTGTGAATATTTAATTGCCAAAGCATTATTTATTCTTTAAGAAATAATTGTCTTAAGTGTAAAGTTATTTGCTTAAATCATTGTGTATATATTCCATATTTTGTTTCAAGTTGTAGAGGCATATTTTATTGTGCATATATCAATAAGTGAAATTTGGTAATCTTTAGGCACTAGTCTTTTGTTATTTTGTAAAGAAAGGTTTTTCCCGTCATTAAAAGAATTGCATTTTTCATTGTTTCTTGTCATTGGGTTGGGTCTCCTTAATCCATAAATTAATTAACTCCTATAACTAAAATAAATCTTTCACATAGTTTAATAGGGTCTACCCCCCTTCGATTCCCTAGGAGTGAGCCTAGACGGAAGGAGTCTAGATTGAGGTGACAGTGAGTCTAGACTCAGGTTTGTGCCTCCAAGGACGCACCAAGTGGGTTGGAGACTTGTCCATGTTTGTAGGTGTGTATTAGGAGGAAACATCTTTGGCGCCTTTGTTGGGGATAAGTCTCTTATCTTTGGTTAATTGACAATTTTAATTAATTCTTTAAAGACTAAGTAATAACTTATTCCTTAATTTATCATAACTTAAAATTTGTTATTATATATTTCTTAATCACCAAGTGGTGACTCCATTTACCCATTCTCTGAGGTATCCTACTAGGAGAAACCCTCAAGGGTTGGTTGATTCCCTTCCTGAGCCTGAAAGGGTGTATATGAAGAGAAAAAATAGAGTAGCTCCTTGTAGGCTCCTTTAAAGTCTTGGAGAAGAAGCAATCTCTAATATGCATCTATTATTTGTACCTAATAATCCTACATCACCTATGGGTGACCCATATAAGCCATGTGAGTTTACCAATATTCAAGGTTATCCTCATCCTCTTCCTGACAAATCTATTGATAAATCACCTTATTTTCAGGGAAACAATGTTATTAGTGCCAAGACTCACTTCAAAAACTTAAACTTGTGCATCAGTAGATGGTGTAATGCTCACAATTATGAAGATGTTAAGATGAATCTTTCTGTCTTATCTTTGGAAGAAGATGTCGCAAACTGGTTCGTGGAACAAGATGATGACAAATTTAACACCTTAATGGAAATACTTGATGCCTTCATGGATAGATGGGATGACAAGAAGGACAATCATCATTTATTGGTTTCTCTAAACTCTAGTCAAAAGAAGGAAAATGAAACAATGGAAGAATTCAATAAGAGATTTAATGACCTGGTTAAAATCCTCTCTCAAACTATTAAGCCTCCTAATGTGTATATCTTAATTCATTATATAGAATCCTTTGAGGGTGAAATCAGGTATCAGTTAAAGGATAAAGAGCCAACAAGTCTAAAATATGCGCAAAAGTATGCTAATAAAATAGATAAAAGTATGCAAGATGATAGGAAGTCAAATCTACCTTGTTTGTCAAGGGGAACTTCTTCCAAGCCCAATGAGGAGAAGAGGAAGAAAGTGGAAAATCAAGAATATTCTAATGATGACATAAAGGATCTCACCCAATTAATTAAGAAAATGAATATTGACCATGATAATCAAATGGTAGTTGTATAAAATAGGTCGATAGCCATGGAAATGGATCAAGTTAATAAATCACATCATAAGACAAATAATAAGTGGAAAAAGAGACCTCCACCTCAAGAGAAAAGGCCCCCAAATCCTTTTGAGTCTACTAACTTGGTTGACCACCAAGTTATCCCATATTGTAGGCCTTGTGGGGAATTTTATGAAGAATCAACTTCCAAAGTCTTTATTCAAATTTGTGATGAAGAAGAGTCCTCTAAATCAGAAAATGAGTAGGTTAACATGTGTGGTCAGAAATATAACGTGGGCATGAATGAATGGATGGAATTAAGAGAGCGTGGTAGGGATGTAAATTGCATGAATGAAGTTGTGGACAAAATAACCGAAAAAGTTGGTCCTAAGCCTACTCCCAAGCAAGTATCAGAAATGCCTGGATATAGAGGCTTCACTTATAAAAGGAATGGAACCAGAAATCAAGATAAGCCACAAGCAAGTGTTCCTAAGGTACCTCCTCCCTCTCCTAAATCAATTGTTCCTACAAATAAAAAATTAAATATTGACTTAGGAGGATGGTTTAATAATGCAAAAATGTTGGTCCCTGTAGCAGAAATTATGAAGATTCCATCTCAAAAAGAGAAACTACTCAAAGCTATAGAAGATCCTCCTCACAGTAATATCGAAAAGCCACAAGTTGTAGCTTACTAGGATGCACCTCTGATTTTGCAAAATTGGGATAGGGGAAACAAAAAGAATCAACTATTTTTTTTCTTTCTCTACTTGTGAATAACCATCTCCTTCATAATTGCATGCTTGATTTTGGAGCAAGTTCCAATGTTATGACAAAGAAAGTAATGGAACATTTAAATTTAAGGATTTCAAGGCCTTACCATAACATTTGCGCCATGGATAGTAAAATGCTTAAGGTGCATGGTTTGATAAAAATATTACAAGTGCATTTGGCTGCCTTCCCTGATATTCTAATAGAAATGGACATAGTGGTGTTTGATGTACTGGATTCTTGGGGTATGTTGCTCTCAAGAAAAACAACTGCATATTTGGGGGGTAATATACAAATGGATTTAACTTATTCCACCATTCTCACTCTAGATGGAGTCATGTTTAGATTGAACAAAGAATTGGAAAGGAGGTATCATGTAGAAGACCCAAGGAATCCTAGGAATGAATTAAATTATAAATAAGAAGACTTTGGAAATCATGTCATCTTCTCTAACTCTTTAGAGCCCATAGAAGAAGAAGCTAAAGATGAAAGAATTAGTGAAGTATGGGACATGCATTTTGATGGTTCATTTTTCTAGATCTGGGAAGGGTGTTGGCATAGTCATTGAATCTCCTTCTGGTTAGGAATTTAAGTTTGCATATAGATTGGAGTTTGATTCTACTAATAATGTAGTTGAATATGAGGCTTTTTTCTTGGTTTAGAACTCTGCAAGTATATGGGTGTCAAATGCTTGAACATAAAAGGGGATTCAGATTTGGTCATCCTACAACTTACGAATAAATTTGCATGCAAACATGAAAGGGTAAGAAGATATAGGAATGCAATATGGGACACCATGGAAAATTTTGATGCCTTAGACATTATTTCTATTCCTAGAGAGAAGAATTTTAAAGCAGATGAGCTTATTGTGGCTTCTTCTACTCTTCAACTCTCCCAAGACTTAATTAAAGGAAACATTAAAGTAGAAGTCATATTTAGGGCTTCAACTCCGGATAATGTGGATCATTGGAAAATATTTGATGATGATAACCAATTCATTAAGTTCTTAAACAACATACAAGAATTTTTTTATTTCCACATTAGTGAAAAAGAAGAGGGATGCAATTATGTAGAAGATGATCAGAAAATTAACCCAGACCCTAAAATCCTTGTTGAACTACAACAATTATTTGACAGGAAAAATGGTCACAAACCAAAGGAGAAATGGATGTAAAACTATGTGATCATATCAAAGTCAACATTGGGACTAATGAAGAACCTAGAATGGTGAAAATTGGTAAAAGCACACCTAACGAGGAAAGGGAAGAAATAATAAAACTACTAAGAGAATACAAGGATGTTTTGGCTTTCACTTATGATGAGCTTAAGGTCTATAGGGAGGATGTAATTCAACATACCATTCCTTTGAAGGATGAAGATAATCCATTTAGACAAAAGTTGAGACAAATTAATCCCAAGCTATCTCCTTTGGTCCAAAAGGAGTTGTAGAAAATGCTAGCAGCTAGAATAATAGCCCAAACATGACATTCTTCCTGGTGTTCAAATTTGGTTGTGGCTAGGAAAAATAATGGTTCGATAAGGTTATGTGTAGATTTCAGAAACTTGAACATTTTGTGTACAAAGGATAAGTATCCTCTCCCCAAAGTGGAAACATTATTACAAAGGGTAACAAGTTCTGGAATGATTTCAATGCTTGATGGGTTTTCTGGTTACAATCAAATCACGGTCAAAGAAGAGGATATGCATAAAACTACATTCACTACTCCATGGGGTACCTTTGAATATATAAGAATTCCTTTTGGTTTGTCTAATGTTGAAGCTACCTTTCAAAGATCTATGGATTATGCCTTTAGAGGATTGATTGGGAAAATCATTGAAATTTATCAAGATGACTTGACAATGCTTTCAAAGGATGGGAAGAGTCAAATTAGTCATTTAAAACAAGTTTTCGAAAGATGCATTGAATTTGAAATTTCTTTAAATTTAGCTGAGTGAGTTTTTGGGGTAACAGAAGGAAATATTTAGGGCCACCAAATTTCCAAAGATGGGGTTAAGATGGATCTAGAAAGAATTGAAGCAATTAAAAAGGTCCCTTTGCCTATATCAAATAAATCTCTCTAATACTTCTTGGGCCAAACCAATTTTATTCACAGATTCATTCCTAATTATGCAGAAATAGCTAAGCCAATCTATAAGTTTCTTAAGAAAGATGTCAAATCTGAATGGAATGATCAGAGTAGAAAAGCCTTCAAAGAAATCAAAACTGCCATATTTGAAGCTCATGTCCTAGTAACTCCAGATTATTCCAAGGACTTTCATGTTTTCTCATTTGCCTATGAAGATACCATTGCTGGTGTTTTTCTTCAGAAAAATGACCAAGACCAAGAACAACCCATTGCTTACATGAGTAGAGCCTCGCAAAATGAAAAATTAAAATACCCCATGGTTGAAAAACAAGCATATGCTTTGGTAAAGTCCCTAAAACATTTTAGAGTATTCATTGGGTACTCCAAAGTAATTGGGCATGTTCCTAATTCACCAGTTAAGGATGCATTATCTCAGTCAGAAGGATTAGGTACAAGAGTTTAAAGGTGGATTGCTAAAATTCAAGAATATGACTTAGAAATCAAGCCTATAAAATTAATCAAGGCAAGGTTTAGCTAAAATGTTGTCTGAAAGTAATGAAAGGGATTTGGGTATGGTTTTCCAAAATGATAATTTAGAATGTTCCCTAAACATCCTAAGGATTGAACATGTTGAATGGTATGCGGATATAATTTTCTAAATTAAGAACCTTACATGCCCAATCCACCTTGTGGGTCATAAGAAAAGGGCCTTGATATTAAAAGCATCCAAGTATGTCATCGCTAAAGATGGACTAGGATGGAGAAATCCTGATGTAATAATCCTTAGATGTGTTGATGAAGTTGAAGACAAGAAAATGGTGGATGAATTTCATGTTGGATTTTGTGGTGGCCATTGTGTTACTAGAACACCAACTCATAAAATCATTAGAGTTGGATATTATTGGTCCACCATTTTTTCATATGTCCATAAACTTGTAAGAAAGTGTGAACCTTGTTAGCTTTTCACTGGAAATCAGAAGTTAGTTTCCCTCCCTTTACAACCAATAGTGGTTGAAGCTCATTTTCAGCAGTGGGGTTTGGCCTTCATAGGAAAATTTAAAGATAATTCAAGTAATGGCTATTCATGGATATTAACAACTACAAATTACTTCAATAAATGGGTTGAAGCCATCTCTATTAAATCGGAAACTGAAAAGGTGGTTATGGATTTTGTTGAAGACGGAATAATAACTAGATTTGGTGTGCCTTCAAAAATAGTGACAGATAATGCTAAAGCCTTTTGCTCAGCAGAAATGTCCTCCTTCTGTTTCAAATATGGCATTATATTTTCCCATTCATCATATTATTATCCTCAAGGAAATGGTCAAATAGAGTCTAGTAATTAAAATCTAATGACCATAATTAAGAAAATTGTTGGGAAAAACAAGAAGTCATGGGATAGTCAAATTAAATATGAATTAAGGGAAGATAGAATAAAAAAAAGGATTCAACAAGGAAAAGTCCATTTGAGTTAGTATATGGTTTGGATGTTAAATTGCCTATAAACCTCAAGCTTCCATAATATGGTTTACTTTAGGATTTCACTTCAAAAAAATATGTGGTTCAAAACATGATTAATCAGATAATTGGGTTGGATGAAAACATAAGAAAGGATCATAATCAGAGTTATAAAAATAAGGAAAATATTAAAAGGGAATTTGATAAAATAGTAAGACAGGGGGATTTAAGAATCGACGATACAATGTTGTTATGGGATAAACACAAAGAAAAACCAAGAAAACATGGAAGGTTTGACATCTTATGGTTGGGTCCATATATGATCCGAGAAATAGCAGGTTCTAATTATTTCTACCTCATCCACTTGGATGGTGAGCCCATGAATATCCCAAGGAATGGGAAAAAACTCAAGCTATTTTTCAAATGATGAGCCATTTGTTGTTTGTTATCACTATAACAATTTATGTGATAAATCCAGTTTCCAAGACTTAGTGAGGCGCTAAACTAATGTGGAAGTGTGATAAACTAGAAGACATGGCCAAATAGAGTGGGATAAGGTTAAAGCTAGCGAGATTGCGGATTTGATATGACCCAGCGGGCCACAGATCTCAGGCGCCATAGATCAATGGCCAGGGATCATATCGGGCAGAGAACTAGAGCAGAGGTTAATTCTTGAAAGCGGGCCGATAAGAATATCGTGGTTTCCACTCAGGACCACGTGGCGCCACTGGATGCATTTTGGGGCGAAAAGCAGTCTATTCCAAACCGCTTTGCCTTGTCCCCGAAATTTCTAAAAGACAAGAGCTACAAAGATTGTTTCAAAATGGCTAGTGAAAGTAAGTTGGGGTTTAAACCATTTGCAGACGAATTCGATCAGTTTCATGCATATCAGTTTTCAAGTCTCAGTTTCCATGATTTCAAGTAATTTTGACCAATCGTCTTCCAAGGTGAATTATGGGAAAACCAAAGCACATTTTGAGAAATCGAAAGAGGTTTATACTCATCACGAGCCAAATAACAATAACCTCTCCTAGATTTCTCATATTTGTTACATACTGATAGAATCGAGGACATCTTGAACCCTTATATTTTCGGATTCAAGATTTTCTTGTTGGAGACATCTTTTTCAAATGCAAATCTCAAACAGATAGGGAAAATTTTCACAAAACCAAGAGAAGTTTTTACTCAAGACAATATTATATACAAAAACCTCCCCCATATTTTACACAGGTGTCACGGATTGGGAGATTCGAAGAAATAATTGAACCCTATATTTTAGTTTTCATGATTTCTTGTTCGAGACATTTTTTTGCGTCACGTGTTCCGGCCAGTTAGGGATGAATTTGGAGAAACCGAGAGAGGTTTTTATTATAATCATATTATATACAAAAACAGTTCTCATATTTTACACATCTATTAATTTTTTATAATTACAGGTGGCGTTGTGAAGACTATTTTTCTTGTAAACGGTTTCCAAACGAAACGTTTCTTTATTTGTAACCGGTTTGGAAACGAAAGGACTCGTTGTTTGTATAAATGTTAAGAGATACGTATGTATCAAGGTGGGCAGAAGTGAAAGGGCACAAATTCTGGTTGTTTTGAACTCCATTATAATTTTTTGGAGCTGGATTGAATACATATGCAAAAGCTTTGAAGTCTCTATGAAAATATTATAATGGTGGTGATATGAGTTTTCTCTCCTCTCATTGTATGTATTTCCTGTGCTCTTTTATTCCGTATGCATTGTCTTCTGTTTAAATTGGATAGTTAAAAGCTCAAAATTCATCTTGTGATGCTCTCAGCTTAAGAAATTTAAACTGTGTAATTTTCTTCCTAACTAATTCAGAATTCATTTCAGTACTTCTCTGATGCGGTTACTTGTTTTCCCCTTCTTCTTACACTCGAATTAAATACGAATTTACAATTGAGATTCATTGTCTCATTTATCCTTTATCCTATGGAGATTTCTACCATCAAGTCATTATTTTCATTCACTTTCATAATTTCAACTCCATAGCCCTAATTGTCCCTCCCCTTCTTGGCCAGCAAATTTATAAAAAACCCCAAAACAAAACCAAATCTAGCCATTGATTGCCAAAGAACATCAAGTGACATGAGATATCCCTCTCTGAACTGAGTAGGCTAGTACCTATCTCTAAAGTTGGTTGAAATAGTTACCTCTATCGTTTTTCTATCAGCCAGACAAAATTTACAGAGTTCTAACATTCTGGCACCGCTGCCGGGGATGAAATTGAAAATTTTCCCTGAGAAAGAATGACATGGTTGAGTTCTAAGGTCTGAGAGAAACAAACACTTAGGCACATATTGGTTGTATTCCTACTCTGGAGACTCCATACATCAAAAATCAGTTTGAAGGTGATTCCACTGGTAGAAGAATCCAAAAATTTAAATTTTCACTGGCGACTCCATTTTCAAGAATCTAGAATTCAGAATTTGTATGGCGACTCCACTGTCCAAAGACTCAGTAGCCTAAAGATTTTATTAATGAATCCTATGCTTCAAGATGGATTACATGTATGAAAGGTATGCTCCAATGAATCACTCTCATATTCATGGCTTTCCAAATCATATTCCTCACATAGATTGGCAAAACTATTTTCCTAAATTCGAAGATGGGAAAGGAAATGATGTTGCCTTACACTTGATTAGATTTCACATGCACATATGTAACATGGGGGTTAAATTTCATGATGATTGTTTGATGAAATTCTTTATGGCTACTCTAGAGGGGAAAGAAAGATTATGGTATGAAGGTTTAAAACCAGGTAGCTTATACTCTCTTAAGGATTTCCACATAACATTCTTTAAGCATTATGGAGAATCTAATCCTTCATTCTTGGTGTTTGAAAATTGTTGTGAATTTTGTGAACATTTCATTAAGTACCTTGAAAATGTTTTTGGTGATGAAGAGTTTATGAATTATGAAATCATAGAAGCCCTTTATGAATATTCACCCCAACAAAAAATAGTATCCCCACCTTTGGCTGAAGATGAAGTTGATCAAGAAGTTGTTGTTAAAAGTCATTTTCCTTCTCCTGAACTTGATGAAGATATTCAACAAGACTTCCAGCAAGACAAAGTGTTTCAAAGTTGTCTTTCTTCCCCTGTGAATGATGTGGTTGTTCAAATTTTAAGTGGCCTAGACATGGATGAGGGTTCTAAAACTGCATCTATGGAGACTTCAAGCAGTGAACAATCAAATTACATAGAGTTTCAGGAAAGCAACAAAATAGTGTATGCCACTTTTCAATCAGAAATACAGAAAGATAATGGATAGGCAGTTGTTTTATTTGATTCATTTGAAAATCATGGTTTTGAAAATGAATCCATGGGAATTCTAGACTATGAAATAGTTCATGATGATAGATTTTCACATTTACAAGAAGATTATGAACATGAACTTATTTCCATTCATTCATTTGAAATTCAAAATTACAGTCCTCAAGCAAATTTCTAGAAGGTTAATAAAACCAAATCAAAATTGTTTGATGAACAAGAGGATATACTTGATGCACATAATATGGCTGTCATATTTGAAGATGTTCAAGAGTGTATGAATATTTTTGTCGATATGCATGGAAGAGTAGACAAACCTATTGCTGCCATTTCATTTGAAAATGTTCTCAGAACAAAAGAAATAGAGAAAAAACAACAAACACTTATGAAAGAGGCTTGTCTTTATGTTTTTGTTCATCAAGAAGAAATGATTTTTCATGGTTTTCAAGATCCCGTGGCCATCCTATTATAGTCATAAGTGAAGGAGGAATTTGTTTCATTCATAAGCTCAGATTTTGGATTCAATTTTTTCTTTCAGCTGCCATCTCTTAAATTTTTCTTCCCACTTAAGAAAAATGTGAGTAGAGGAAAATAGGGAAGCCAATTGCTTGATTGGATACATTGGAACTTTAGCATCACTTGATTGAGTATTCATTTCATCATTTGTAGGGTATGTAGGAGTGTGTGAATACGCTTGTTGGTCAAGAATTTTTCAGTTTGGATTTCTAGTAGTGTGTACAGTCATATTTCAGCGGTGTATTCAGTGTTCAGTATCCAGTTGAGAGCAGCGTGCAAAATTTGGTTTTCAACAGACACTGGTGACAGGTTGGAGCAGGGTACACACACACATTTTAGGAGAAACCCAATGGATATGCACTCGGTCTGTCCTTCTTTTCTACCTCACAGGGAGGATAGCATCCACAATTGGAGCCCATGTTATCACTATAACAATTTCTATGAGAAATCTAGTTTCCAAGACTTAGGGAGGCACTAAACTAATGTGGAAGCATGATAAACTGGAAGTCAAGGCCAAATGCAGTAGGAGGAGGCTAAAGCTAGTGGGAGTGCGAAGTTGATGGGACTCGGCGGGCCACAGATCTCAGGCATCGTAGATCAACAGTCAGGAATCATATCAGACAAAGAACTAGTGCGGAGGTTAATTCTTGAAAGTGGGCCAATAAGAATACCGTGGTTTAGACTTGGGACCACGTGGCCCCACCGGATGCATTTCGGGGCAAAAAATAGTCTATCCCAAACAGTTTTGCCTCGTCCCAAATTTTTTTGAAAGGCAAGCGCTACAGAGATTGTTGCGAAATAGATAGCGAAATGGATAGCACTATAGAGGTTTATACTCAGTACAAGCCAAATAAAAATAACCTCTCCCATATTTCTCATATTTGTTACATACTGAGAGAATCAAGGATATATTGAAAACTTATATTTCTGGATTCAATATTTTCTTGTTGGAGACATATTTTTCAAAAGCAGATCCTGGACAGATGGGGAAACTTTTCACAAAACCGAGAGAGGTTTTTACTCAAGACAATATGATATACAAAAATGTCCCTCACATTTTACAAACGTCTAACGGATTGGTAGATTCGAAGAAATATTTGAACCCTATTTTTCAGTGCTCATGATTTCTTGTTCGAGACATGTTTTTGCGGCACATGTTTCGGCTAGTTGGAGATGAATTTGGAGAAACCGAGAGAGTTTTTTCTTCATAATAATGTTATCTACAAAAAATGTTCTCATATTTTACACATCTATTACGGTTTGATAATTACAGATGGCGTTGTGAAGCCTATTTTTCTTGTAAACGATTTCCAAGCGAAACGTTTCTTTATTTGTAATCGGTTTGGAAACAAAAGGACTCGTTGTTTATATAAATGTTAAGAGATACGTATGTATCAGGGTGGGAAGAAGTGCAAGGGAACATATTCTGGTTGTTCTGAACTCCATTGTAATTTTCTGGAGCTGGATTGAATACATATGTAGAAGCTTTGAAGTCTCTATGAAAATATTCTAATGGTGGTGATATGCGTTTTGTCTCCTCTCATTGTATGTATTTCATGTGTTATTTTATTCCATATGCATTGTCTTTTGTTTAAATTGAATAGTTAAAATCTCAAAATTGATCTTGTGATGCTCTCGACTTAAGAAATTTAAACTGTGTAATGTTCTTCCTAACTAATTCAGAATTCATTTCAGTAATGCTAATGCAATTCCTTGTTTTCCCATTCTTCTTACACTCTGAAATACAAATTTACAACATAGATTCATTGCCTCAATTAGCCTTTATCCTCTGGAGAGTTCTACCGGCCAGTCATTGTTTTCATTCACTTTTAAAATTTCAACTCCATAGCCCTAAGTGTCCCTCCCCTTCTTAGATAACAAATTTATAAAAAACCCCAAAATAAAACCAAATCTAGCCATTGATTTCCAAAGAACATCAAGTGACATGAGAGAGCCCTCTTCGAGCAGAGCGGGATAGTACCCAGCTCTAAAGTTGGTTGAAACAATTACCTCTGTCGTTTTTCTATCAGCCGGAAACAATTTACAAAGTGCTAATAGTGTCCAAAGGGGCACCCTCTATAACGTATCTCTAACCTTTCTCCTTTATTTTTCAATTTTTTCATTTTTTCATTTATGTATATAAATCATTGTATAGTCATTTCATTTATTTATTATTGTTTATTTCTTCACACATGTACTTATGTTGGTTATTGGTGAGAATTTATGGTTGCAGATTATGAGGTTATCGCATGCTCTCCTTCCCAAAGATTAAGCACACATACTCATGTGGAGCCATATGTTGACCCCCTAAGTGTCAACTTCATGTACAATGAAGAGATATAACTTGTGCCATGACAAGGTTGAAGACCTATGGCTCAACAGGGCAATTTGGCCCCCAAAACTTCTATTTCTCTCTCATCTTCTCCATGGAATGTTTGTTCCCCTGCGTGGGAAAATTTTGTAATGTAACATGTTATCATGGATCAAGTTTTGTAATAATTTAGTGGCCTAGGAATTTATAATTAGGGAATTCCTTTCATCAAGTGTTTTTTTCCTTAGGTAATTAATTTTTCTTTTCAACAATTTTAATTACTTAAGTTTTTCACTCAATAATCCTCCAAAGTGGTTAAAGATGTTCTAATGATTGATCCTAGTAGGTAACTAAAGGATATAATTGTTGTAAATGAACATGATAGACATCTCCTAGAGTCTCTCAGAATTACATCAAGTTTTCATAGGTATTTTTAATAATTAAAATTTCTCGTTAATTGGAAAATTTTAATTATTTTTTATGTAAAATGTAAAATTTTGGTACTTCGAGATTTTTTGTAGGGGTATGAGTAATAAAATAAAGTTTATTATGACTCCCTACACCCTTGGACCAATTTTTAGCTCATTTGGACAAGCTTTTCTAAGTCAATGTCCATGAGGAGTCTACGTCAGTAAAAAATCAGCAAATAATTGGCTAAGGTAAAAATGCCAAATTTTGTAAATGAGTCTAAATTCAAGAAAAAGGGGGAGTAAATATTTCCTAATGTAATTCCTAAGTTATAAGGTGGTAATCCACTTAGAGAGGGCCCCCCCAAGTCAAGCATTAACAAGTTCATGTGTTTCCCTAGCAAGACTGGTGCCCCCCCCGCTCTTCATGAATGTTTTGGAAAGTGTAAAATATAAGGTTGGAGAGGGGCCCCACATATTGTGTGCCCCCCTTGTATGCCTAGAGAGAATTTTAAACATGGAAAGGGGGCTCCCACCCCCTAATAACTTACCTCTCTCCCTCATGGTGCACCCCCTTCCTCATGGTGCACCCCCCTTGGAGTGGGCCCTCTTTTGCATGGAATGAAACTTGGAGAGCATGCAATTGGGGTCTCCTCTACCTCTCTCCCTTAAAGAAAGCCCACTTCTCATCATTTTGAGATAAAATCTCATTGTAAATTCATGCTTCCTAAATTTCTCCCCACTCTCTCTTGCTCTCTCCCAAATTTTCTCTTGTAAATCTTGCTACAAATTTGTAGCCACATCTTTCGATAATAAAAGTGAAGATTTGGAGTATATATTGGTGTTCTATTGGTTTGTTCTTGGTGTTATTCCATGGTGTTTTAATTGAGGTAACATTGCTGCAATTTTTCATGTATTTCCTTGCTTGCATTTTTCTACTTGGAGACCCCAAGCAAAGTATTTTATTGGGGATAGATTTGTGATACTATTATCATAAGTTTATGTGGGTTGCTTCTCTTTGTGTTTGCAAAGTATTTTACAAACCATTGTGAGGATATCACCTTCTTGTCTCATTATGTAGCAGGGATTTCTATTTGCATGTTACCAAAGGCTTGGAGGAGTGGAAAGCCCACTTGTCCAACCACAAGAAGTTTCACTTTATTTTCTGAAATCATTTCCAACTCTTTCTTATTTATTCTTCACATATTTTCTTCTATAATCTTGCAAATCTAGTCACTCTCAAGTTCAGAATTCTACTCATAAAATTTATGTTTTATGTGCTAACAAATACTAACTTGTTCTAATCCATTTTTAGCATTTTCTAGCATACAAAGCTTGTTTTTTTATGCAGGTTTTCACCAGTTTAAGGGGAGGTGCTGCCCATTTTTTTCCACAAGGAACTCAAGGAATAATCCAAGAGTTGATGTGCCCAAACCTTTCACTCCTCTTACTATCTAAATCATTGTAAGCATCCCAAGAGAGTCTCTTGGGCTTGCATTCTTTATTTGTTTTCGAAATTTGTAAAATTGTAAAGTATTTCAAATATTTTTCCCACACCTTGCATGTGAGTGGCCTTGCCACCCTTGCAAAATCGTGCTGGCTAATTTAGATTTTTTATTTTTTCTCAATTTGTTTGCACCACTTCTCCCATAAAGAGAAGGTTGAGTGGCTAGCATTTACATTTTTTACTTTTGATTTTTTTTCCCTCCTTGGTCAAACAATCAGTAGGCTCATCCTCCACATTGTGCCATAGTTGTGAGGCTTGTTAACTTGTCTCATTTTTTCCCACCTTTGTCCTTGAGGAAAATTTGTGTGGCAAGTTATTTATTTCATCCTTTCTAAGTTATTTTTGTTTTATCATATAGTTCTTTAGTCTTGTACTCTATAAAAGGACTACAAGTTCATCTAAAACAAACTAGAATTTGACCATATTTCTATGCAATCTTGTTTGTTGATAGTTGACAACCCTCATACATAGTTGATAAAATTCCAATTCAACCATCCTCCTATCTATTTATCCCATAAGTCTTCGTAGATGTGGATTCCCTTTTCAATATACGTCTTTATTGCACAAAAAAAGGAATTAACCAATCTATTTTCTATTGGAGGAAATGCCAAAACTAATCTTACTGTAAAATCACATTTGCTCCTTGGACCAATTCTAGTGAAAATCCTAAGATAGTAGTTTCCATGCCAGTGAAATTCTTCTAAGAATGCCTGACTATGAAATATTAAAAGCCTTGAATCCATTAACTACATCATATAGATAAAAAAGACCCATTAGAGCTTCAAATGGCACTTTAATTTTTTAGGCTCAAACTTGCATTGACTGTAAGGTCCATTTAATATTTTCATGAGGGATGATGACTAAAAATGGAGGCATGTTCCTGGACCTTTAGTCAAATGACTTAATTGAAGAAAATTGTAGTGAGAGGGCCATTTTTTGAGTTTAGAAAATGAAGAAATATGAAATTTTGGCCAAGTAAGAAGTGTTGAGAAAATAGTATTTTCCTGACACCTTTGTAGGTTGAGGTGTGAATATCTAATGCTTGAAGGTGGGAAAGTGATTTAATGCACTTGACTTGCGAAACTCCCAAATCAACATGGCTTACTTAGCTCAACATGATCCAAATTATTATTTTTTAATTAATGAAACATTCTTCGTACCTTCGACGCGGATGTTTGTTGATGGTACAACTAAAGAAATGTTAGTCATCCAACACAATCACCATCAGGAACACAAAAGGTTCATCAGTCTATTGTCGATGTTTCAACGAACTTTAGTTGATCTTATGATGAAAAAAAATTGGTTTTGGGATTTTTTGACCACCTAAGTGTCAACGTCATGTACCATGAATATATGTACCTTGTGCCAAGACAAGGTTGAATACCTATGGATCAACAGGGCAATTTGGCCCCTAAAACTTCTATTTCTCTCTCCTCTTCTCCACGTAATATTCGCTCCCCTGCATGGGAATTTTTTTTTAATGTAACATGTTAGCATGGATCAAGTTTTGTAATAATTTAGTAGCATAGGAATTTGTCATTAGGGAATTCCTTTCATCGAGTATTTTTTTTCCTTAAGTAATTAAATTTTATTTTCAGCGATTTTAATTACTTAATTTTTTCACTCAATAATCCTCCAAAGTGGTGAAATACATTCTAATGATCGAGCCCAATAGGTAAATGACACTTGGAGAGCATGCAAGGGGGGTATCCTCTCCCTCTATCCCTTAAAAAAATCCCACTTCTCCTCATTTTGAGATCAAATCTCATTGTAACTTCATGCTGCCCAAATTTCTCCTCACTCTTTCTTGCTCTCTCCCAAATTTTCTCTTGTAAATCTCGCTGCAAATTTGTAGCCACATATTTGGATAATAAAAGTGAAGATTTGGAGTATATATTGGTGATTTGTTGCTATGTTATTGGTGCTATTCCATGGTGTTTTACTTGAGGTAACATTGCTGCAATTTTTCATGTATTTCCTTGCTTGCATTGTTCTACTTGGAGACCCCAAACAAAGTATTTTGTTGGGGATAGATTTGTGATAGTATTATCATAAGTTTATGTTGGTTGATTCTCTTTGTGTTTGCAAAGTATTTTACAAACCATTGTGAGGATCTCACATTCTTGTCTCATAATCTAGCAGGGATTTCTATTTGCAGGTTACCAAAGGCTTGGAGGAGTGGAAAGCCCACTTGTCCAACCATAAGTATCTTCACTTTATTTTCTGAAATCATTTCCAACTCTTTCTTATTTATTCTTCACATGTTTTATTCTCTAATCTTGCAAATCTAATCACTCTCAAGTTCAGATTTTTACTCATAAAATTTATGTTTTATGTGCTAACAAATACTAACTTGTTCTAAGCCATTTTTAGCATTTTCTAGCATACAAAGCTTGTTTTTTATGCAAGTTTTCGCGAGTTTAAGGGAAGGTGTTGCCCATTTTTTGCCAACGGGAACTCAAGGAAGCATCCAAGAGTTGTGGTGCCCAACCCTTTCACTCCTCTTACTTTCTAAATCATTGTAAGCAACCCAAGAGATTCTCTTGGGCTTGGTTTCTTTATTTATTTTCCAAATTTGTAAAATTGTAAAGTATTTCAAATATTTTGCCCACACCTTGCATGTGAGTGGATTTGCCACCCTTGCAAAATCGTGCTGGCTAATTTAGATTTTTTATTCTTTCTCAAGTTGTTTTCCCCACTTCTCCAATAAAGAGAACATTGAGTGACTAGCATTTACTTTTTTTACTTTGGATTCTTTTTCCCACCTTGGTCACAAAATCGATAGGCTTGTCCTCCACATTGTGCCATAGTTATGAGGCTTGTTAAATTGTCTCATTTTTTCCCACCTTTGTCCTTGAGGAAAATTTGTGTGGCAAGTTGGTTATTTCCTCCTTTCTAAGTTATTGTTGTTTTTCCCACACCTTTCATGTGAGTGGCTTTGCCACCCTTGCAAAATTGTGCTAGCTAGTAGTTAAGATTTCAATTTTTGCAAGTAATTAAAACTTCCCCCCACCATTTGCCCTGTATTCCTTGTCCCTGCCACTTTGTGGATATTGGGTGACAAGAAAGGGAAAAGGATCGTGTGGCTAGTCTAATTAGGCACTCAGTTTTATTATTGTTTAACCATTAAAAAGAGGTGACTTGAGGAGGCTAGAAGGGGTTGAAGTCGGGGCCAGTTTCACGGCACTAAGTGTCCTCCTTATTCACCTGCCATCACCTTGGATTTGACCTGTGGAGCTAGGGGAGAACCTTGTTTTTCTCTTGTTGAGCACCTAACACTTCCTCTTGGTTAGGGGATAAGGAACTTGGGGTAGTCACATAGTTTAGGATTCTCACAATTCACACCTAATTACCCTACGCTAAAGAGAGACGTTGAAATTTATTAAAAACAACCTACTCACATTGAAAAACATTTATATTTCAATTCTTGCATTTTCATTTTCATCTAATTTATTTTCAAGCATTTACATTTCATTATTTTTCTGCAAGTTCTTTACATGTGAATATTTACTTGCCAAAGCATTCTTTATGTCAAGTATTCTTTATTCTTTCAGAAATAATTGTCTTAAGTGTAAAGTTATTTTTTTAAATCATTTTGTAGATATTCCATATTTTGTTTCAAGTTGTAGAAGTATCTTTTATTTTGCATTGGTGGATCATATTGTAATGAGTTTGTTTAACTGTTTGATAGATATATGAGTATATTCATAGAGGTGAAGTGAGAAATGAGCAATGTAGAGTAGCAATTGTGTGAGAAGAGAGGAGAAGATGGTTGTATGCTTGTGATTGGCTATTGTAATTCTCCCTTAAATAATAAGAACACGGATTATCATGAATTGTGTGATCGTTGTTGTGTTTGGTTTGTTCTTGGTTTTATATTCTTTGTTGAAATGGTGACAACAAATCCCCACATGATGTGGATCTAGATCCTATTATTCAGCTTTTGGTTGAGATAAGGCAACCTAAGTTAGAATGTATAATTAATGAATTAGTTTCATTGTAACCATGGGAGAATTCTTATTGATTGTCTTATGTGATATTTGTGTTTCTGCATTTGCAAATATAACAAGTGGTATCAGAGCGGGTTTAAGGAGAAGGCAGTCGAGGGCATCAAATTTTCGGAGATGCGTAGATCTCCAAATTTCCGTAGGTATCTCTTCTTGAATTTTCCGCAGAATTTATCCTTCCTTGCATTTCGGCCTTCTTTTCTTCACTTTCCTCGGAATTTTGGCTTAGATATCATTTGTATACCTCAGACACCTATAGATATTCAATATGCTCAAGTGTGTTTCAAATGAGAGATCCTTGCCTCTTATTTATACTCTCCAAGTAGCTTCCTTAAAAACATCTTCTAGATCACTTGGCCCCACTTTCCTTATTTTAGGGTTGGGTCCACTTCTAATTTCTCCATTAAAATTATTATTGAAATACTTTATTTTGTATTCACTTTGAATTATAATACACTCATCACTTCACTTTATTATTT
>ML805935.1:220635-239447 GCA_009831015.1 Picea engelmannii | reverse complement strand
AAAGGTTGTTGCACTTTCAACAACAGAGGCAGAGTATGTTGCTGCTACAGAGGCTAGTAAAGAGATGATTTGGTTACAAAGGTTTATGGAGGAATTGGGAAAGAAGCAGGAGAATAACAGGTTGTACTGTGACAGTGAGAGTGAAATTCATCTTGCAAAGAACTCAGCCTTCCATTCGAAGACTAAGCATATACAGTTGAGGTACCACTTCATATGATCTGCCTTGGAAGATGGAAATTTGAAGTTGGAAAAGATACACACTAGCCAGAATCCTACAAACATGTTAACAAAGGGAGTAACCAGAGAGAAACTGAGTTCCTGCTCAGTTTCAGTTGGTCTTCAAGAATGAAGATGAAGATGAGAAATTTTCCAGGTCCAAGAAGGTTCAGAGTCCAGCATATACAACAACGGTGGAGTTGTTGAGATCAGTCTCCAAGTAGGAGATTGTTGGTTGTGGAGCCTGATTATGTTCCTGATTAAGAGGTCCTTGATTTCAACCGTGTTTATACCCCATGAAGACTTTATACCCCAGAAGTATGTACACTCTTCCACGTAGGGGGGTGCAGAGGGGGGGTACCCCCTCTACAGGGTCCGGGGGGCCTATTCCCCCGGCTAGGGGGGTTCGGGGGAAAACCCCCAAAGAAAAAATTTCCTTGTAAATGTATATTGTAATTTCATTGTAAATCTGGACCGTTCATTATAAGGTCCCAGATGTAACGGTAGAAATTATGTTAGGGTTTTTTCTCTAGAAGACAACCCTCTGTTATGAGGGAAATGTATTGCAGATATTCATTATGGTGAGTATGGTATTCTGAGAGAGGAGACTGTGAGAGAAAGAAGAGGAATTTACAACGGGTTTTTTTGTAGGTTGTATCCCTTCATTTTGTTGGATAATAATAAAGGAAGGACCTGACAATTTCTTTGGTGGACGTAGCCCACACTGGGTGAACCATGTAAATCTGTGTCTCTCTTGTATTGTGTATCTTCTGTGTTTTGTTTCCGCATTTGTTTTATTTTATTGCTCCGCGGTCCTGTTTTTCTAACAACTACAAACCATACATAAGCATTAATGATGAAATAGTTTGGTTGATAATTGAATTATATTACATGTCAAAAAACCACACATTTCTACATGTTTCCATAATGTCACTATTTGCAAGTATTAAATCTATCAAATTGCAACTTTCCTTAATTTGCACTTTTTTAGGCTAAGTGAACTATTCTTCACCAAAATGCACATCTAGGTCAAACCATTGCCTACTTTTTTTTATCTAAATTTTTTTCACTATTATTCATGACCTAAATGACCTTTCTACATTGTTATAGTTTTAATTTAAACCTAAAAAGACTTATCGTTTACAAAATACACAAAAATACTCTTTTTACACATAATGCAAATAAAACGAAGATGGCTTAGTAAAATGCATGCCAACTATGATGCACACTTGTGGAAATATAAATTTACCAACCTACATTATTTCACATTTTAACAACCCCTCATATCAATATTTCTTCAATATATCTTCACATGTAAGATATAGGTTTGCCAAAATCCCATTTTCAATTACTTTCAACAATTTTAACAGTGCAAGAGAAATGGACACCGACTTTACAAGAATGCACACCTTAATTTGAATATGAACCCAAGTCATGATATCAAAATTTTATAGGATTATTCAATATTTAGTTATCTTTCCATAGTGTTATATTTTATGAATGGATCCATTTAATGTCTTTTTTTTTGGAATGAACATGACTTCTTAGAAATTGGATGAAATGTAAGTTGGAGTTTTCAAATACCCCAAAACCTAAAATACAACATTTATATAACCTGAAAGAATGCATATGCCTAAATAAATATTAAATCATGTGATTCTTATAAAGTTATTGTGATAATTACAAGTTAACCAAATTTGGAAAGTTTGAATTCTAAGCATAAAACACAGTGTTCCATCAATCTTAGGTGACTCGGGAAAATGCACATATGAAATGTTCAAATTCATGATTTTTTAAATCCAATGGTACATATGTGAATAATTTCACCTTTCAAAAGATCAATCATTTCCATATTTTCCATTATTGTCACCATCCACAAGTATTGAACCTACCAAAATTATGCTTTCCTTATTTTTCATTGTTTCTAGGCCAAGTGAACTAGTCTTCACTAAAATGAATGCCTCGATCAAGCCTTAATTTTATTTATTTTTTATTTTTTATTTTTTATTAAATTTGAAACTTGCTAACTATCCATAATGTTGTGACTAACCTTTCTATGGTGTTACAGTTTCAATCTCAACCTTAAAAAAATATGTTTTCAAAAAAGAAATCAAAATTGGTGTTTTCACATAGAATGCAAATCAAGCCATCAAGGATTAGTAAAATGCACATTGACCCCATGAAAATGATGTACTTGATTGGATTATTTCACATGGCTAAGAACCCATAATATCACTATTTCCTCAATCTTTCTTCACTTGTAATATTTAGGTCTTCCAAAATACATTTTTTGATAATTTTTATTATTTTTTATAGTGCTAGAAAATGCACTCAGGCCTTACAAAAATCTTGCCTTGAATTGAATATATATCCAAATCACGCTTTGAAAATTTAATAGGATAATTTTTGATCTCCTATATATCTCCATATGGTTTTACCTCAGGAATGGATCCCTAAAAGGTCTTTTAATTCTAAATGAACATGACTGCTCAAAAATAGGGTGAAATGCAGGAAGTTGGTTTCACAAAAATGCACACCCACACCTCATTAGGACTCCAAATTGTTATTTTTCAAGTTTTTTAGTGTTTATGAGAAAATTCCACTCCTACATTTCTATTTTTTCTCTTTGAATCTAACAAATTATTTCCATGCAAAAATATCACAAAATTGCCAATTTTTACAATGTTAAAATCATGCCTGGGTGCCCCAGGAAAATGCTTGTAAGCCCTAGATAAACAAATTATTTTAGAAAAATAAAATCACTGGGTTATACTATTTCATGTTTTCTACCAACCAATTTTCCTAATTCTTCATAACTATCTCTCAATAAAATATATGGATATTCCGGAATAGGTGTAACATTGTTTTGTACTTTTCAAGAAAGTGCATGAAACTGGCACTAAAATGTGTGCAAACCATTGAGTATAAGCCCAAATTAAATTATAAAATATTTTATGATTACTTATTCAATTATCTACAAACCACCCGGTGTCATGATTCTATTTCTAAACTCCATTGTACTTGAAATAAAAATATCCTTATTTCAACAACTTAGGAAATGAATTAAAATGGATACCTAGGGAAAAGTAGGCATGCCCAAATCTTGAAATTTAAAATGGAACTACCACTAGGATTTCCGCTCCTATTTAAGAAATCAAAAGCATGCATGATATCTTACGTGGTTGTGTTGCTTATGTATCAATCTTGTGACCATTCTTCGATATGAGAACAAGTGAAAAATCTACATATTGATTATTTACATTTGCATGTCAAAAACATATGACCATTACTGCTCTTTGGTTTTTGAAAGAAACATTTTATGTAGGTCACTATTGGATTTAGAGTCATTTTCAACGTTAATTTGATGTGTGAAATGTCGAATAAATGTCGAAACTAACTACACTAAACATTGAGTAAGTGTTGCTGCATTACCAATTTTATACTTGTCAAATATGCGATGTCAAATTGATGATATACAAAACAATGATTTTGTCATATGAATTTGATTTACCAATGTTTATTTGATATATAGTTGATATTAATTGACATGAACACAACCTTGAAAAAAATGCTTGGTTAACAATGCAAAAACCAACTACGCCGATTAACTGATGTTACTATAACATCTACGTATCAAAATATGTCAACCCAACATCAGATAAGCTATGTAATACTAGTTCAAACCGATGTGATTAACTGATGTTACTATAACATCTACGTATTAAATTACACATCAAAAAATGTCAACCCAACATCAAATAAACTATGTAATACTAGTTCAAACCAATGTGATTAACTGATGTTACTATAACATCTACATATTAAATTATGTATCAAAATATGTCAACCCAACATCAGATAAGCTATGTAATACTAGTTCAAACTAATGTGATTAACTGATGTTACTATAACATCTACGTATTAGATTACGTATCAAAAGATGTCAACCCAACATCAGATAAGCTATGCAATACCAATTCAAAACAATGTAGTTGTTGAAGTGTTGATGCTTAGTCAACATCATATATGTCAAATAATTGATGCATGGTTTTCAAAACATATTGACTATACATTGGATATTCAACGACAATTAAAAAAAATATATTAAATGGGAGCCTTTAATGCCTCCTTAAGGATATTTGGCTCCATTATTGTAGCCAAAAGAAAATAATTACTTTGTTCCAATGAAGCTCACCCTTTTCTCTTTAGTTAAAATATGGACCACTGCAAACTTTTATATATATATATATATATATATATATATATATATATATATAATGTAATATATTGTTTAGGCCAAACAATTATTCAATTACAACTATTTTATCATAACACAACTTCGCAAGAGACCAAACTAGATATTTCCATATTACTTCTAGCATTAGGACAAAAGGACAAAATCCCCAACTCAATTTAAATGCAAGCCCACATGATATATGGTCATTAGTTATATATATAAAGGGAGACAATATTTTTGAAAGGAATTTTAGCTATATATGAAGGGAGAGATATTTCACGAAATGTGATCACTAACATGGAAATCAATTTTACCCCTAGATCATTGAGCCAAAATAAATGCATATTTAAAAATATTTAAATCAAACTCTCATGAACAATAACATGGGATATGATATGATAGGGTGGCAGGTGCAAGGGGTGTCATCATGGACTTTCGAGGGACAATTGAAGCCTACTTTGCTCAGGGACTCAATATCATTTCCAACAACTGAGTAGAAGCATATGCTTTTGGCAAGCACTCAAAATAGAAAAATGAATTGGTGTGTAATCGATGATTGTGATAGGAGACTCCAAGAATATCATAAGCTACTTAATTTATAATTCAAAGATGGGAGACACTCCATTAGCTTTTCCAATATCAAATATTATCACACCTTCTAAGAAAATAATAGTGAAACAAATTGATGGGAATTTTTTTGCTCAAATCTAAAATAGGGGGAGCTTATGGTTAATGACATATTAAATCAACAAACCATCCCCTAATTAATTAATAGTACCAATTCACATTTACACATATTAATTTGGCACATGGCATGTTACCTTGGTCACTTAAACCATCACATGGTTCACAACCCAAGTCATTTCAACAAGTAGTTGAATAGTAATGATAAGGGAAGAGAGTCCCTCCTTCACATGCACCATGCCTTGATTCACATGCTTATCACCAATTGTTTCTTATTTCTCTGGTTGATGGTGGGATAATGGAATTGTTATTTGATAGGCATAGGGTGTATGGAAATCCTCCTCACCATGTAAAGCATTTCTTTGCTTTCTGGTTGGTGTTTTGCATATTTCTATTTGATTGGGAATTTTCAAGTGAACCACCCCCCTAGTGGTTTATTAGTTCATAGTAAATAGGGGATTCCAGGTCGATGTCAACCTCAGATACAATTTTCTCACTGAGTTAGTGGCTCTTGGGATTTGGTAGCAATTTAACTTGATTATTGGAAAGTGCTATCATTTCTTCAATTAGGGACAAAAAAAAATACTTGAGAACCTAGAAAACTAGGTGCGAGGAGGGTATTCTAGGCAATGTGAATCACATTACACTAGTATAATTTATTGGTCATAGTGGGTACCATATGGACTCTAGAGAACTACAAGAAATTTGCAGAGTTCTCAAAATCCATGAGGAGCATATTCAATGTAGAAGGTCTTCACTTTTTAATGTTACTTCAAATATTCATGAAACAAAATAGTACATTACAACTTAGGTAGTAGAAATCATGGGCTCTCTTGTGAAATTGAAACAACCATTGGCAGTTTTGAAAGAATAATGTAACCTTCTTTGAAATTCGACACTCAATTCAAGTAGGGGTGACCAATCCATGGCCTCAACTCAAATACTTTAAATAACTCATCTAGGGGAGATTTAAAGGAGGATGAAATTTTGCACCAACTTGACGAGGAGGTGGAAATTGTGAACTAGGACACTAGGCCAATATGTATAGTTCTGGATGATGTAGCTAGTCACTATGCTCTTTGTTAATTTAAATTATTTTTAGGACTATAATAATATTAGGCATATATTATAGAATATATAGTATCAAGGAGTATTGGGTAGTTTTGTATAAGGACACAACCAATCTTTGTTTTGGGTAGTTGCAACATGAATTTTTTTGGACTGTGTAATTGATATTTTAAAACTCTATGGAACAATATAGTGATATAAATTTTATTGCAACACCTACTGTAGTTTTTTATCAATATAATTTACTTATTTATTGTTTAAATACAAAAATTGGGTATGATACATAATCATGTTTATCAATATCATAATTGTTTTTTCATTAAATAGATCTTGAGTTGCGCCATACCAAGGGTCCTAGAAAAGTCACAATTATAACTTGGATTGAAATCCAACCTACTACCCAATTCCAAGTGATGATAAATAAAGTAATTGTTCATCCAAAGACATATATTTCCTAACCCACTCAAAGGAAATGGTATTTATTTTGGAAAGGTAGACATGTTTTTACATCTTTAGGGAGTATGAACCCCAACCCTAGCAAATCATGGCCCCACTACAATGCAGGTAGCCATCAAACTTAGCCACATAATGTTATAGGACTCTATGCCTTCTAGAGTGTGAGTCTAAGTTGTTATCACAAAGATACCTATTCCAACCAATAGACCACATCCCTACAAACCACTCAATGATAATGGTGTTAGTTAGACAAGAACTTTGTCTTATATTTGGGCAGAAACATACATAGTTCATTGAAGAATTGGTAATAACTCATGATATCGAGGATACATAAATCTTTCAATTTGATAAAAGCATTGAAGAAATCACAGATAACCAACTTACTTCATTTTCAATCAAAGCAACAAAATTTCAATTTCAAGTGAATCAACAACATCATCTCTAAGAAAATCAGCGTCCACACCAAGATTTTAACTAAGACATACACATTTAGTTTTTTATATCCACCATGAAAATCACACTTTTAATCAGTTTTCTTCATTCATTTTTTTAAAATCTAATTTCAATATATCAACAAAAAAAATTAGAAAGGGGGAGAGATCTATAGTAATCTACAAAAATTGAAGTATCTAAAAAACTAGAATCATACACTTTGATTTCATAGAGTGAAAAATGACACCAATAATAACATGAACTTGTTTCTTGGTTCAATTTCCTCATTGTAATGAGTCTTCAAATTGGTTATTAAATTATTAAATCTAAAATTGCAAACCAAGAGAATAATAATGAATCTTGAGAAAACTATTATCTCCTACTAAGAACAACATTCACATTTCCACCATAGAAGACAACAATCTTGCAAAGAAGTTGACAAATGAACCAAGTAAATAAAAAACCAATTGCAACTTCTTTAATCTACTCATGACTATCCAACACGCCTTATATCACTTGGTTTCTCTCAAAGATAGGCCTTCTCCTCTTCCACATAAAACCTTTGTATTCATGTTAATGTAAAACATAATCAATACATTTTGATTATCCTGACGTGCTTGCATTAGGTATGCTACCTTCCTTGGACAAACAAACAATCCCTAGGGATATTTTCAAATCCCTCAATTCCCTCCCCTCACCTATGATAGCTATTCCCACCCCATATTCTATGTAACTAGGTTGTGTTGTATGGTTCCCTACAAGAAAATAAGATATTATGTTTGGGGGTTAGTTTCACATAAAATACATAGAGACCAATGGAAGGATACAAAATAAATAAATAATGAACCATCTAATCTCTTGAAACAAGATGCACCTCCAAAACAACAACCATTTCACATAATAGAGACATTTTCAAGGCCCCACATGCCATGAATTATTATTGCTTGTGTGATAGGAGGAATACTTTAAAGTTTATTTTGTATATAGAATAAATAAACATACAATACAAGGAGAACACCTTCTAGCAGAGGTTTTTACAGAACCTTTGTGAAAAAATTATCCCTTCTTTGTTTGTAGCGAAGGCGAGCAACTCTATCTTTTTGTAGAGCTTTTTTTTGCTAGTGCACATGCAAGGTAAATATGAATTGGTGCACACATAAAAAATAATTCGTCGGTGATTAAATGCTCAAAATAATCATCATACATTATAATACAAATAACAAGCATCGATCAAAGTGCACCGGTGCCCTTGAATTTTACTCCCAATGTGTATCACTGTTGTCAAGCACACCACAGTAGGGAAAATAAAAAAATTACTGAATTGATTTTCATTGTTACACTTCATCTTGTTCTTCAAAAATATCAAGCAAGAAACAATGCTCACTCCCTTCCAAAGACACCCTATTTACAGTGCGCTACAATGAGTTGCATAGCTCCACTGATAGATTCCACACATTTCCAAATTTTGGAAATTACCACAAATTTTCTTTTTCTCTCAACTGTGGAACCATGCCTCCTTGGTACATAAGAATCCAGGTAAATTGTTTATTGCCTTCCTATTTGCATTTTCACTCAATTAGAATTTGAATTTATCTTGAAATTTGGCTTCTTTTTCAATTTGTTTTCCAATTCCACACAATGTTCATGAATGCTTCGAATCACCCCAAAGTGATTCACAGTAAGCATCACCCCCAATGCATCTTATCTAACAGTATGCACCGATGTCATTCAAGTAAGAGAATTGTGATAAATTAAAAAAAAAAAAAAAAGCAATGCGTCTTTTGTGGTGCCCCTCAATCGATGCATCATTTATGACGCCCTACACCTGGTGCGTTATAAAGGAAAAATACTTCTAAACAACATGTTGGTGATCTTGGAACACTAGAGCACCGGTGCAATTAATTAAGTGCACTGCTACATTTACAACTCATAAAATTTAGCGTAGTGGTGCAACCATTTTAACCAAATGCACCAGTGTTGTTAACAAAACCACACTGGCATATATATATATATTGATTGACTTGGCATTGCGATGAATCTCATTGGATGCCCTGTTACCAATGATCTATCCTTGACAACACACCACTAAAAAAAACATTGGTGCTCCTATTACACGGTAGCTTCGATATGTTCATAGTAACACATCTCACCACTTAAGTTGCAATAAAACAATTTAACCTAACATTCCCCATAGGTCCAACAAATGCACTGGTGTTGTAAAGAGAATGACACCAGGGAAAATATTTCACAATCTATTAGCATGACATGTCTTATGAGATGCACAAATAAAACACGTGGCAATGCGACAATAAACATGGAGTACCAGTGCATAAGAGCTGACAATATGCATCGATGTTATTAAAGGAAAATCACCACGATAAGTTAAAAAAAAAAACACAACGAAGCGTCTTTTGTGAGGCCTTGTCCCCGGTGTGTTTTGAAAGACAACACACCACTAAACAACGTTCTGGTGCTCTGGTAGAAATGGGGCACCGATAAGTTTTCATGCCATAAATTTTAGTGTAGCGATGTGTCCATGTTAACCAAATGCATCAATGTTGTTAAAAGAACCACACTGGGAAAAATATTGAATGACTTGGCATTCCAGGGAATCTCATTGGATGCCTTGTTATCGGTGCTCTACATAACCCAACATACCACAAAAAAAATTATGTTCTCCAATAACATGGTAGTAACAATGCATTCATATTTTCACATCGCATTGCTTAACTTGCAATAAAAAATTTAACCTAGTGATGTCTTTAGGTACAAAAAATGTATCGGTACTATAAAGAGCACCGCACCGAACTGACTATTTCACAATTTAGTAGCACAATGTGTCTTATGGGACACACTAGTAAAAAACACAGAAATGCGACAAGAAACATGGTGCACTTATGCGTGACAGTAACAACACCGCATGTCAGTTTTGTTTGCATGGTATAGAGCACCATTTGTGGTGTGTAGTATTGTTTTAGGCACATCGATTACTTTTCTACATTTTGTTGCAAACACAAATTAATTTAGTTTTTGTTAAATATAAGTTATTTATATGTGTGTGTGTGTTTTATAATTTCAATTCATTTTATGTGTGTGTGTGCCTAAAAATATTTGTATGTGAATCAAAGATGACGACGATGAGAGGAGGAACAATAGTAGCATCAACAGGTCGAATCATACACATTTGTATGTGAGTGAGAGGTTAGAGAGAGGGAGAGGGAGTTGTTCATGTTAATGCATGGTAGAATCAAATAGGTACTTCTGCACAAGTCTATGTGTTTAGACATTTGGAAATCATCCAAAGCCTTATATCCTTGACTTTATTTTAATTAAAGGAATTGTTAAAGTAAAGTGATTTTATTAATTAGTTGAATTATTTATTTAAATGCTAAAAGTAATTAGTATTTAATATTAGCATTGGTATCAAGTGAGGTGAGAAGTAATCTCAACCGTCAATCACTTTGGAGATTAAGGTTAGGTTATAACTCAAGATTATAAAAGCAAGGCTAGGGTAAAGGAGAAGACACTTGAAACTTGTGTTGAGAGAGTTGACACATAGAGGGTTGGATCACAAAGGATTGGGATTCAAGGAGATATTGAAGAGGTGGAGAAGGACTTCCATCTAGAGATCAGGTCAAGGAGAAAAGAGAACAATGACAACCACAAGTGAGTTTCAGTCAAGTAAATCCACATAAAAGGTTCACACCGTACATAGTTTTTCGTACAGTCCTTAAGATCGTGTACGCGGGTCATAGTGGAGATGAGTGTGTATACGCGGGTTTGCTTAAGGAAAGGCACATACACCTAAAAACACGTGATAAATATGGGTTGTACAATAGAGTGAAATTTGTCAAGTTTTTCTATAGTTGTATTTCTCTCAATGGGACATTATCCTTGTAATGAGAGCCCTGATTTTATCATAATAAAATCATCTTAGCACTGGTTATCCATTCGGGGGTGTTCCAGGGTATCTACCCAAAAATATTAGTGTTTATGTGTCCCTGATTTGGTTTCCAATTTTTCTTCCATTAGATTTGTTTGGGTTGAATATTCCAACGTTGTATTTTTGTTTTGTGAGATGCTAATTTGATTTGCATTAAGAAAATCACTAGATAACAAGAGACCAAGGTTTTGGAGTAAGGGGATTTCAACAGTTCACTTGCCCTATTTTAGAGCAAACATGTGCCCTTTTGATGGATGTTGGACTTCTCAAGTTTTATGAGGAGGATACATTCCTCAGGGGAGACTCTTCATTGTTATGGAAGTTGATCCATCATTAGGATCATGTTTGATAATCATTCAGGGTTGGTATTGATTTGTGGTATCCTCCCACATAGGAGAATGTTTATATCATCATTGGGTTGTCTCAGAGGGGGGAAGTTTGGCCCTAGTTCCCTAATCTACTACCTAGTGTTGCATGAGAGACCCAACTGACATATGAGTAGAGATATGTCAGTCCATACATTATCTCCCCTTCAGGATTCTATGTTCTTTGTGGTCAGATGTAGACGAGTTCATTTAATAGAGAAGAGGTTAGGTTCTTGTGTCTTATTATCTCAATATTGTCACACTATAGCTCTTATGGGAAGCACATTTGTTTCCCTTTGATGTATTATGTATATAGTTTAGTGTAGAAGCCTCGATTGATTAGGTGGTCATATATTTTTTTGAGATAGTTTTGTTTTGTTTTGGATCATTGTCACATCATTTTAAATGGGAGGAGATTCTTCCCATTCACATCAGAGTTATTTACTTTATTTTTTTGAGAGGGTTCATTCCACTCAACCTGGAGTACCCCACTTTCCTACTAGGCCTATGTTTGATGTGTGTATGCGCATGTGGGAGTAGTTATTGCCCAAGAGGGTCCAGTTGGAGTTGTCGTGTACTCCGATAGGTAGCGATGTATGCGATTTTTTGGCTAGAGAGGACAATCTTGTCCTCGGTATTGTACAATACCCATATGCAGGGATGGATTGGAGAGGATGTCCAAACATCCTATTTACAACTGTCGAGCCACCAGATGATAGATGGGAAAAAATTCAATGTAAACATGCGAACAAAGGATGGTGTCATATGTCTAATAACCCAAGCATTAATAAAAACATAATACATGTTTAAATTCAAATGTGAAATATTATAAATTGAACATGGTGCTCAGAGAAGTTATTACAAAGTTGCTACACCCGATCCCTATGTTTAGTGCATCCATATGTTCTCCACGTGGGTTATGACTGAAAACCACATATTTATCTTCTATATGATCAACTTCCCAACTATTGGGACATATTTTTGGTATGTTTTCTTTTAAATTATCAGGATAAGGCATGCTTTTACCATTCAACCATGTAAATGCATTCTTGTCACTATCTGATTTCCTTATTTTCTCTTCATATAATGTGACCCATGTTTGTGTTGCCTTCGTGTTGTAATTTTTTTTTGATTGATGCCATCAATTTCTAAATTCGCTGACGCATACAAGAATTCAAAACGAATAGTATGAGATCAAATATATATTATCAACTTCAGTGTAAACAATTTCTCTGTACAAATTTTAGAAAATATAGGTGACTTACTCTTTATCAAGTGCCTTTTTCCATTCATTTGGAGTATCTCCCCTTCCCTTTTGTACGCATCCCATTGGTTTTCCCAAACCAATCCCCCTGGCGTGTCCTATTGATGCTCAGATCTGTCAAGACTGGAAAAACAACCTCATGAAGACATTATTCCCCCTTTCGTTTTTAGAGAGGTGGTTCTCCTCTTTGGATAAAATATATATCTTTGAATATCTTGGATTAGAGAGAGTGCTAGGCAAAAAACCCCAAATCTTTATTGCTTGGATTTATATGAAAATGGTTCTTCAATAACTCAGTATGATCTTTATGTGCAGTAAGAAGTTCCTTACAAATAAAATATTGAAGAGGAGCTTCAATATCATAAAATACAAATACTCAACGCAAAATATATAATCCTCTATAAATACATTCATATATCCTCACAAGAGAAAGGAGAGAATATTTCTAATAATCTGAAAGAATTTTAAAAGAGTTTTGTAGTTAAAATGGAAGGGAATTTGATAGGTCAACCTCAAATATCTCATACTTAAAACTCAAAGTTACAAGATACAGTCAAGATCAATCCCGAAGTAATTCTTTGTGGAGTTTTTCTCATAAAATATATCTAAAAATATACAAAATCCATTTGACAGTCACATATATGGATGCAAATGCTCCATGATCATATATGAAAAGTCTTGGAAGATTACAAGAAAAACACTTGAGAACTCAGCCCCATGATTGTTTCAAGAATACAAACAAAAAGCTTTGAGAAAACAATGCAAAAGAAGAAAAGAATGGAGAAGAATGAAAATATTTTCTTGCTAATCAAAATCTTGATTACATAATGATGGCTGGTATGTCTCTCTCCTTCTCCTTTGAATTCCCCCTCAACAATGAATTATGCAAATCATGAAGTCTCTATTTTCCCTTTTTAAAATAAATGCTCTTCTAACTACTTGAGTAGTTAGGGTTTTTCCCTTTTTTCTTTGAATTCCTTTTTCTTTTTTAGAAAATCACTTTAATTAATACAACATTGGAGTCTCATTAATGAATTGAATTCATTGATATCTGTGCTTTAAAGTGGGCAACAAAAATATTTAAATAAAACTTTTTAAGTAAACTTTTATTTCAAATAATTTTTAATTTGTTGCCTCCTTTAAGATATGACCATGTTTTAATTTTATGGTAAGGATGCAGATTTTTTCATCCCTTAAAACCAATTCTAATGTGATATTCATTATCTTATCTTTCCAACTATATAAAATTTTCCCAAATCCGTCGCCCAGATCTCAAGATATGAGCTCGTGAAGTTGAGTTTTCACGTAAGCCCATTAAAAATGAATCTAACTGACATTTTAATTTATATGGAAAATGTAGCAACCTTCAGCCTTTGAAAACTATACCATCATATTATACGTCGAAATACCTTTCCAACAATATAAATTTTGCGTGATTTCGACACACGGAGCTCAAGTTATGTCCTACAAAAGATTAACACAAAACCACTGTTGATCAAAATTCATGGGCAAATCTGGGCCCTTGGATTAAATTTCGCCCTCCCTTAAGGAAATTCGACTTGTGCCAAGTCATTGATGAGTCAACCATTACAATATTGCCATGTGTCTCCAATGATGATATGCCACATGTAATCACTCAGTAGGCCCATAATCTTCCAATAAGAATCTGACATGTGTCATCTAATAAGATCATTTCATGTGTCTCTCTTTGTATGCTGCCACGTGTCTCCATTTATTAGTTTCCATATGACACCATTCTTTGATATCTATGTGGCATCACTCCTTGATGCCAAATGTCATGATATTATTGGATTTCAAATGTAACAATCTTAATGGTTATGAATTAAATATTAAAAAAGAAGAAGTTATGAATTAAATATTAAAAAATGTTGAAGGTATAATTTTTAAAAGGGGAGGGAACAAGGGTACAAGGAAAAAGGGAAGAGTGGGTAGTTAGGGGGAGGGGTAGAAATGTAGGTGGTAGAAGAGGGGAGGGAGAAATGTAGGGAGCAAAGTTAGCAGTGGGTGGGGGGGGGAGATGTAGGGTGAGGTGAAAGGGGGTGGGGGATGAGGGAGTTATTGCACTTGTGGACTCACGAGGTGAGGGGGAAAGGAAATGGAGTATGATGAGTCCAACCGACTGTCATACTCAAAATAAATTGAATTATGGGTTGTGGGGAGCGGGGAAGGGTGAGGGAGTGAGTGATAGGGAATAGTGAGTGTCCGAGAGTTTGAAAAGACTAGTGAGGGGATGTGTAGGGGTGTCGAGTACTTTTTTCTTTTTGATTTGATTTGATTTTATTTTTAATTTCGTAAGTGTTGGATAACGAGATTATAGAGTGATAGGAATGGAGGGGAAAAAGAGAATGCGAGAAAAGTGGAGAGATACGGTAGGTTCTCGGAGAGATAGATTTTAATGGGTTTTGAACCCGAAAATTGGGGAAAACCAGGGTCTTGGACCCAAAAAATTTAAATGCAACTCCAATAGATTAGCTTTATTCCACATGAAAGATGTGTCATTTTTTTCTTTAACATTTAAACCTGGATATCTTGAGCATACGAAATTGGATTTCCAATCCAAAAAATGTGCCACGAAGCTGAGACCGAGGAATACACAAGGAAATTACAATAGTTCAAAATTTTCCATCTTCCGATATCATTTTTTTTTATTAATACAAGAACGAGAATATATGGTTGACCAATTTTGGTCAACAACTGGCTCCAACTGCGTGATAGTGACCCCCTGTGGGTTGCTGAGAACACCAAAATCTCAATTGCTTCCTTCTCCATTGATCCATGGAGTCATATTCAATAAATTCTTGTAATCTTTCACTCCTTTGTTCATGAAACGACTGTCTTATTATGCAAAACTTGAACTGAAGAAATAAACTATGTACAAGAAGATCTACCTACCCTATCCTACTTGGAGGAAAGTGGCAATTTTAGGTTTTGGTAGATTTCCAATGGAGCCATTTGAGCATCCAATTGACTTGTGAAATGGGCTCCAACAATAATAAAAATATTGGGGCTACTACAAATGAATCAAGAACATGAAAATCAGGAGCATGCCCAAAATGTACCATAATGGGATCGAACAATGTGTGTAGAAGACTTGTTTGCATTGGTAGGATGACAATACTTTTGAACCAATATTCAATATAATATACTCTTGGATGCCCAAGAGTGCTTCTATCTTTAGTTAAATGATAAATTTATTTCTTGAAAACATTTTCTTTTTCTTCTTTCTCCACATTCAAGATTCGTGTTTCACTGGCGATGTCTTGGTAATGTTCTTCTTCTATGCAATGGTTATTTTCTTTGTTCTCAAAATTGTTTTGTTCCTCCAATTATTTGGCTAATTTTTTCTTGCATATTTGGTGGAGATTCTTTAATTTCTTCCTCATATGGAGTATATGAGAGGCTGATATCTTTTTCTTGGTCTTTGGAATTCATGCCTTCATTCTCAACAACAAGATTCGATTAAGAAAATTCTTGTAGTGTTTCATGGTATTCTTCTTTTGAATCATTCATTTCATCATTTTTTGTCCATGTGGGAGAGGGTGGGTGGGAAACAACATATGTAGTCAACTCTTTAATAAACAAAGTTTCCAGTACATCCCAACTAGTAATGGTTCCAGGCAGCAACGAAATGAACCATTCAAGAACATTCCCACGTAGAGTTTATGCAAATAATCTACATATGACATTATCTTCAGTGAGATAAAAAAAATCACATGTGCACTTAAATCTGAACAAATGTTGTTCCACATCCTCTAAAATATTTCCAAAGAAGGTGGAAAATTTCTTAATAGAAATATCAAGCATTTGAAACTTTTCTTTTGGTAGATTGAAAGGGATGCTTTTCTTTCTTCTTTGGGCACTTCTGCTCTTTGTTTCATCTTGTAAAGCCATTGATGGGATTGTTGGAGAATATAAACAAGTATTGTGATATGAAAAAGATTCTTTGGTGAAGTCACCATGATGATTTTCTTAAAAATTTAAAATCTTTTCAATAGATTCGCCAGGGAATTGGACCTTCTTGATTTTTGACAGTTCTTGGATGTTTGAAAATTTTGATTTTTTACTTGTCCTCAGAATATATGGAAGCATTGTTTTGATGCATCTATAACAAGTAACTATTTTCTTGAATCTTTCTTTTGAAATATTGAACCATTGAGACTATGGTTCCTCAATCAGATCCGAAACAAGGCCTCAAACATCTTGAGAAATAAATTGCTTCGCTAGTATGGTCGCCAAAAATGTTGATGCTCAGATTTGTCAAGACTGGAACACCAACCTCATGAGGACAGTAGACCCCCATCGGTTTTAGAGAGGTGGTTCTCATCTTTGGGTAAAAGACATATCTTTTAATATCTTGGATTAGAGAGAGTGCTAGGCAGCAAACCCCAAATCTTTATTGCTTGGATTTATATGAAAATGGTTCTTCAATAACCCAGTATGATCTTTATGTGCAGTAAGAAGTTATTTACAAATAAAATATTGAAGGGAAGCTTCAATATCAGAAAATACAAATACTCAATGCCACATATATAATCCTCTATAGATACATTCATATCTCCTGACAAGAGAAAGGAGATAATATTTCTTATCATCTCAAAGAATTTTAAAAGAGTATCACAGTTAAAATGGAAGGGAATTTGATAGGTCAACCTTAAATATCCCATACTTAAAACTCAAAGTTACAAGATACAATCAAGAAAAACCTTGAAGTAATTCTTTGTGGATTCTTTCTCATAAAATATATCTAACAATATACAAAATCCATTTGACAGACACATATATGGCTGCAAATGCTCCATGATCATATATGAAAAGTCTTGGAAAATTACAAGAAAAACACTTGAGAACTCAACCCCATGATTGTTTCAAGAATACAAACACAAAGCTTTGAGAAAACAATGTAGAAGAATAAAAGAATGGAGAAGAATGAAAATATTTGTTTGCATCAAAATCTTGATTACATAATGATGGCTAGTATGTGTCTCTCTCCTGCTCCTTTTAATTCCCTATCAACAATTAATTCTAAAAATCACGAAGTTTATCTTTTCCCCTTTTAAAAAAAATGCTCTTCTAACTACTTGAGTAGTTAGGGTTTTTCCATTTTTCTCTTTGAACTCCTTTTTCTTTTTTATCAAATCACTTTAATTAATACAACATTATAGCCTCATTAATGACTTGAATTCATTGAGATTTTTTCTTTAAAGTGGTCCCCAAAAATCTTTAAATAATTTGTTTTTAAATAAACTTTTATTTCAAATAATTTTTAATTTGCTGCATCCTTTAAGAGATGACCGTGTTTTAATTTTCTGGTAAGTATGTGGATATTTTAATCCCTTGAAACCACTTCTTATGTTATCTTCATCATCTTATTTTTCCAACGATATAAATTTTCCCAAATCCGTTGCCCAGAAGATATGAGATCGTGAAGTTGAGTTGTCACGCAGTCCCATTAAAAATGAAGCTGATTGATACTTTAATTTCTGGGGAAAATGTAGAAACCTTAATCCTTTTAAACCTGCACCATCATCTTCTACATTGAAATACCTTTCCAATGGTATAAATTTTACGCGATTCTAACACCCGGAGCTCAAGGTATGGCCTCCGAAAGATTAATACTCAACCATCGTTGATCAAAATTCATGGGCAAATCTGGGCCCTTGGATTAAATTTCGCCCTTCCTTAAGGAAATTCGACTTGATCCAAGTCATTGATGAGTTATCCATTAGTGTATTTCCATGTGTCTCCAATGATAATATGCCACATGTAATCACTCGGTAGGCCCACAATTTTCTAATAAGAATCTGCCATGTGTCATCTAATAAGAACACGCCATGCATCTCTCTTTTGTATGTTACCACATGTTTCTATTTATTATTTTTCCTGTGGAACTACTGTTGTAGGAAAATCTCCCTGCGGACAGGTAGATCACCTCTAAGGCTTGACCTTAACCCTAGACAGAAAAATGCTTAACGTGGACACTGACTTCCTTTCAAATCTATCTAAACTAATGCATGAGAAAGGAGGATAACAGAAGTACCTTTCAATCGACGTTTGTCCCTGCACGCTCCGAGTTGTGCTCCAACCCTTTGCTCCTCGCTGAGGTCTGTAGACAAAACAAGATACGAC
>ML805935.1:168664-203600 GCA_009831015.1 Picea engelmannii | reverse complement strand
CCCTTCCCCCCTCAGTTCACAGGCATTTGGTCATCCCCCAAATCAATGGCTCTTTGGGTAGACAAAAATTGGAAGCCCATGATCAAAGGAAACCTCTCCCACGCATTTTATGGATGAGCTCATTTTTCATTTCTCTTTGAATCAAAGGAAGATAGGGACTTAATATTTAGAAGTGACCCATATTTCATGGGAGCCATACGCATGTACCTCAACAGTTGGGATCCATATTTCAACCTTGAAAATGATATTCCCTCTGTTGTTCCAGTTTGGGTTCATCTTCCTTACCTCCCTTTGCACTATTGGAATGATGAAACAGTCAAATCCATTGGAAATAGTCTTGGTAAGTACATAGACATAATAGAACCAAAAGAAGGCATCCAATCCTTTGTGTTCATATGTGTCAAAGTAGACCTAGAAAAAGGCCTCCCTGAAGCGAATCAACTCACTTTTGATGAATGGACTTATTTGCATCATGTAGATTATGAACAACTCCATTTCAAATGCGATAACTTCCATGCGTACGAGTATTTTTCCAAGAAATACCCTAAAATAGTACAGGAACTTGATCCCCAAGATAAAAACGATCAATGGCATCAACCAAATAAGTGAAGGCAAATAGAAAAATCAAGAGCGCATCCAAAGAAAGGTCAACCCACCTCAATATACTTGCCCAATAAAGGTAAGGTTCCTTATGAACTTAGCACTAACTAGACTCATTATGTTCCCATTGTTATAAGTGAAGACATCCCCATAATATATTCCCTAATCCCCCTTGAATAAAATCCCTCTCAAGTCCCTCCTGAAATTCCTACAGAGTATTGCCCCTCCCTTGAAATTTTTATCTCATTTCCATTGAACCCCTCTGAATTCTCCTCATCCATGGCCACCCCCCCACTCATCCTCCCAGACGAAACTCCCATTTTAGAATTGGGGGAAGAATTGGAGAAGGACTTGTCAGTCAGTGAACCAACAAAGAAATCTAGTTGACATTCACACAGGAAAAAGAGAAATGGAAGCAAAAAAAAGAAAAAGAAAGGGGTACACAGTCAACATTGAATGGACTAGTTATAAAAGAAACAAGAGAAACAAGAGGCCCACAAATTCAAAGTGGATAAAACCATCCCAATGGAGGGATTCCCAAATCCTATCATAAATGATGAAATTCCTCTTCTGGAATTGTAGGGGCCTCAATATCCCAACAAAATCGAATCTGGTAAAGTCCTTAATAAAACAAGAGAAACTAGAGGTTCTCTTACTCGAGGAAACAAATATGCAGGAAGAAAAAATCATTATTCAAAGTAAAAAAAATTGGAATTCAAGTAAAGGACAAGCAGTCAGCTCCCATGGTGTGTCGAGAGGGCTATGTGCACTTCATAACTCTCACCTTTTCAAACTTGTAAGTATTCAATCCACTCTTCACTGGTTACAAGTAATTCTCTCTCTAATTGTGACTGGAGAGATCTTCATTGTAATCAATGTATATATGCCAAACAATCCTCATGAGAAACTCCAATGCTATAACTTGCCTCTAGACCTCCAAAATATGAGAAAAATACTCATCTTATCATTGCAGCGAACTTTAATACCACTCTTCATCCTAAAGAACAAAAAGGAGGCAACTTGGTTAGTGATCTTTCAAGATAGCATTTGGAAGACTTGATCTCATCCTTGGATATTTATGATATAAATCAAAAGAAAAACAAATTCACCTAGACTAACATGAGATCGGGGAAATGTCATATCGTAGCAAGACTAGACAAATTTCAGGTAAGCAAATTTTATCTCGAAGATAACATTTCCCACACTTTTTCTATTATCCCTTGGGGCGGCTCTGATCATGGGTCGATCTCTTTAAATCTATTTGAACAAGAGGATGTGAGATCAATTCCTTTTTGTTTAAATCCTCTTTGGGCTCATGACCCATCCTTTTTGGATGTCATCTCTTCCTCTTGGTCATGTTGGATAGTTTGATTTGTCCATATTTGGGAGAAATTTTTGAAAAGAACTAAGAAATATATAAAGGGCTAGGTTAAAAAATTATATAAATCTCCCACATTACGAATATAATCCATCTCCAAGCAAGTGACAACTTTCTAGGAAAATATTGAAATTGCAATAATATCTGAGGAACTGCTAAGGGACGAACAAAAATCCTTCCAACAATACCACAATGCCTTAAGAGTGGAAAAGGAAAATTGGAGATTGAAATCAAGGATCTTATGGTTAAAATCAGGAGACAATTTTTTTTTTTTTTCATAGGCACGAAAAATCTCGGGTTTGGAGGAACAATTTAAAATAAATTACAACATGGACTAGAGAAATGCTTTCTTCCTTCGTCCAAATTAAGGAAGTAGCCTTTCAACACTTCAAACACTTGTACTTGGATCCAATTCCCCATCTCCAGGTTGACTATGGAGAAATTCTCGAGCACGTCCCCCAAGTCATGTCTCAATGAGACAATACTTTATTGTCCAAAGATATCCAATAATATGAGATTTTTAATGCCATTTAGTAGATGGATTCAGACAAAGCTCAGGGACCTAATGGATTCTCAACACAAGTATTCTACAAACTATACTGGAACATAATAAAATTTGATATGATTTGCATGGCTAGATATGTTTAGAGATCAACTCGAATGGGAGGCAACACTAATTCATCATTTCTAGCACTTGTACCCAAAGAGGTAAATCCTTCATCCTTCAATATATTTAGGCCCATCTGTCTATCCAATGTCTCTTACAAAATTATTTCTAAATTTATTGTCAATATAATCAAACCCATCCTTTCCAATCTCATCTCTCGCACTCAAGGAAGTTTTGTGGAAAAAAGATAAATAATTGGAAATATCATCCTTATTTAAGAGGCAACCCATTCAAGAAACTCCAGAAAAGAGAAAGGAATGGTTATAAAATTGGACATGGCCAATGCCTTTGATAGATTTAGCCATAGATTCCTTCTGGTTGTTCTAGAAAAAATTGGATTCAACCCTTCTTTTCTTAAATGGATAGCAGCATGATTTTCCACCCCCTATATTTCCCCCCTTGTTAATGGACACCCTACTGAATTATTTAGAGCCTCCCTAGACCTAAGGAAAGGTTGTCCTCTTTCCCCCATCCTTTATATCCTCATGGATGAAGAACTCAACACAAATATTAACTATGCTAGAAGCCTAAAAACCATCCCTGGTATAAATATCACTAGAGGAACAAAAAGTCTAAACCACTCCCAATTTGCAGATGACACCCTCCTTATCAGCGTTGCCTCTACTATCCTTTCTTTAATATTCAAAAGAATCCTTGAATTATTTACTAAATCCTCTGGAGGCCTGATAAATAACACCAAAATCTATCTCTATACTTGTAACGTCATCCCCAATCTAGCGAGAGTGATAGCCAACATCTTCAACTTCGATTACAATGAGAATTGGAATTATTTTAAATACTTGGGAATCCCTATTATCCTAAAAACCCTTCCTTCTTCCTCCTGGCATCCAATCTTAGACAAATTCAAATCTAACTTTACCCAATGGGGAGCTCTTTGGTTAAATCCTGTCGGAAGGATTTTGCTCATCAACTCTATTTTAAATGCCCTCCCACTCTATCATTTCTCAATGCTCCTAGCCCCTACCTCTTTTTACAAATATTTTTCCAAGGAACTTCGACACTTTCTTTGGAAAGAGGGTAGATCTAAATCCAAGTGATTCAGGATCCCATGGAGGTCTTGGAATTCAGGATCCCACTATTATGAACAAATCTTAATGGGAGACAAAATCCTCTGGAGACTGATCAATGGCCATAAAGAAATGTAGAAATATGTGGTGAACAAATAAAATATTTTTTCAACCCTCACTTGAATTTCCTTGATAAATTATCCCTCCCTCGACTTTCTCTCAAATCTGGTGCCTCTTAAATGCCTCCCTCCCCTTCCTTTTCCAAAACCTCTCCTGGTCCCTAGGAAATGATAGGCACATAAATATTTGGAAAGAAAACATTTTGGGACACCCCCCCTAGAGACTCTTCCCTATCTATAGTCCTTGAAAATCTGGCTGGACTTGAAAAACAATTCTCTCTATACGATGTCTCTTGTTGGGATGATCAATCAGGAAGATGGAAGAATTGGAATCTCAACAATCCCCCCCTCCATCTTCATCCCCTATTAATGTCTTTCCTTCATAATTTGAATGGTTGTGCCCCTCTTTCCCAAAATTCTAGAGATAGTAGAGGGTGAGGGAAAATGGGATACTCTGTGAAACAAGGATACTATCTAGAGTTGCAAAAATGAGATTTCGCCCTTATTCTAACAAGTGGGGATGTATTTGGAATCCTGACATCCTTCCAAATATTAGTTCTTTCAGTTTGATTCTTAAACATCAAAGAGTGCTCATAGGGGAGAATATGGAAAAAAGAGGAATTCAAGGCCCTTCAATATCTGTCCTTTCTTTAAAAGACTCTGACTCCTCTCATCATCTCTTTCTTATCTTTCCTTTCACTAAAGAAATTTAGAAAATTATTCTTTGGGATATTTTCTTTCACATTCAATGGTGTCCCTAAGTTGACTACATGCTTTTCCATTGGCCATAATTTTATTGTGGCTCCTTTGAAAGAAAGGCCATCTTTAAAATAATTCGGTCCACTCTTCCATTCTTTGTATGCTAGAAAATTTGGTTAGCAAGGAATAAGGGTATTTTCCAGGAATTAAAGTCCTCTCCAGAAATAGTGGTTGCAAAAGCTCTGGGTCTGCTCCTGGAGCACCTTAACGCAAGAGTTATAAAATCTACGCAACCTGATGTGATAGATTAATGGTAAAAGAACTGGATGGAGAGGTTTCCTCTAAACATAACAAATCTCACTTCCATCTACATTGGATCATCCTGGCAGCTTCAACTCTCAGCCTCAAATTTCTCAGATTGGATAAAAGGCAGAGCTCACTATTCCCTCTATTTTGGTGGCGCAACAAAAGGAAACCCCACTGCCGCAGGTGCGGTAGGGGTGATCTATTACACTATATGAAAAATTGAGGAAACATAATCTTGGTCTATAGGAAAAACCACCTACAACCAAGTATAAGCCTACGCCCTCCTTCAAGGATTACATATATCCAGATAAAAAAACATAGAGACTTTGACAATCATTGGAGGCTCTAAAATCATTATCAGACATTTAATTCACTCTTCCCTTCCATCTGAATTAAGAGCGATATTTTTTCGTATATAAGGCCTCATCAAGGAATTCATGCAAGTCTTCTTGTGGCATGTCAAGAGAGATCTCAATTCTCTTCCAGATGAGACGACTAATAAAGGAGAAAGTGAAGATTTTGGTTTGCTAATCCCTCCTGGATGGTCTCGACATTCAACTCCTCTAGTTTGTTCCTTAGCATGACCTTTTTCCCATGTGCATGCAATGTTTTACTTTCTCTCATGTGTATCCTCTTAGAATTGTACCCGTGCCTCTTATGTCACCCCCCCTTTTCCACTGATCTTGTAAGCCTTCTCCTCCCTTTTGTACGTCACCCTCACTTCTCTGTCGCTTTCCCATGGTTTCTATTATGTTAGTTCCTATCCTCATTTCTCTTCACACACATATCTATCTTAAGTTAGCTACCACTACCCATGTGATATCCATCAACCATGTCTGCTCCCATGAATTAGACCGTCTGACAAAATATTGGGAAAGCAATCAAATCTAGCAAGGAGACACGACTCACTTCCTAATTCAGGAACTCCCCTTATATAAATGTTCTCAATCCCTCTACGTTCAACATTGGAATCTTATGCATCAAGACACGTGGAAAATTTGCAATGGCAAGTCGTCGTCAAGAAATGAACTCCTAATTTCTTCAACTATAGTAGGAGTTAGATTATATACACACACTGGTAATTACATTGTAGAGCAGGATGACCACCCTCACCTCTCAAGTCATTTCATTCTTGGAATTTAATGTCAATCAAAGGAAATCAATTAAGGATTTGAACAACGAGGTTGATTCCTTGAGGAGCTACTTGGAAGAAATTATCCTTCAACCAACACCCTAGGAACCACAAGACAATAAAGTAGGAGACTCAAAATCATGGAACTCTAGTCCAAGTGCATCTCTTCTTCCAAACCTCAATGCCACCGTTCAATATCTTGAGGATGAAGAAATGGAGGAAGTGAATGAACATACTAGGTACCTGTTAATATTATGGTAGCTACGGGAGGTATTTACCTCCACGTGTAAACCTGACGAGAATAGAAGACTCTGGAAAGCAAGAGAAAACCCTAATGAGTTGACTAATAACCCTAGAAGTCCTGTCGGCTCAAGAAGATAATTTATATTAGGTTATTATCCTCCAAGAGAAGAAGTCGACTATAAATAATAATAATATACTGAACATACATGTACCCAGAAGGAGCAGTCGACCCCAACAAATCTGGCAGAAACACTATAAATACAGGGTGCCAGTTCTCATTTGACACATCTTAGAATGGCAGAACAACAACTGGTGTGCACTGCAGTTTCCAATTTGGTGCGTACGTGTGGAGGAGAGCTACAGGTGCAGCTGCTACATCAACCAGTTTTAGTGTTGGCTTGGACTATCTCTTGGCTAGGGTTTGGACTATCTAATCACCTATTGTTGGTGCTCTATCCTTGGAGGAAGATGCACTACACCTTGTTTGGCTATCTAGCCTAGGGTTTGCTTCCGAAGTAATTCACAGTCAAGGTTAAGGTGCTCGGAGGGTGGCTTCGGCCTATGGTTGGGTGACGAGGGTATCGTCAATGGTAAAACAAGCACACAATCTTCTATATTCTAATAGGTTATGGGCTGGAACCTCCTTCATTCAGTATAAACACTGGAAGGAAACATAGTCGCTAGGATATTGAGCTCGTTGAAGAACTATTGCTAGGGTTACTAGCATAAGCAGTTTCCAAGAAACTGTCGCTAGGGTTACTAGCAGGAGCAGTTGCAAAAACCCTAAAACCTCTTGTTGAGGCACCTTAAGTGGATGGATTGACCTAATCTTTGGATAGATCAGTGCGCTCTAGCCTAGCGCATCTCCTGATACCCTCAACAAGCCAAGACGTGAAGTTTGAATTTTTGGTCAAATCTAGGGTTTGACCAAATCAAGCAGTCATGACTAACTCTATGAAGTCTGAGAACAAGTTAGATAGAGCCTCTAACATCAGAGCATGGAAGACAAGGATTGACCTCATCCTTGCCAAGAATAAAGTGCTGGATATCATGAAAGGAAAGATCGTGAAGCCAGAGTTTCAAGAAGGAAAAGAGAAGGAACCGCAAAACGTTGCAGCTATGGAGAAGTTCAAAGATGTTGACATCAATGCCATGAGTATCATAGTGGATTCTATAAAAGACCACTTAATACCCCACATCTCCCATCTTGACTCATCGAAGAAGATGTACGGTTCCCTAACAAATCTCTTCTCAATCAGAAACATTGGACAAGTTATAAGTCTGAAGAATGAGCTCTTTAACATGAAGATGAATGATGAAGACAACATAAAATCATACTTTGTAAGGATCTCCCAGTTAATAGATCAAATACAAGATATTGAAGAGATCACTTCAGAAAAGGAATTGGTGAACATAGTACTCAATGGTCTTCCCAAGACATGGGATGCATTTGCTGCAAGCATGAACAAAAGGAAGGAGTATCTAACATTTGAAGAACTTTGGGCTTGTTGTGCTCAAGAAGAATCAAGGATCAATACAAAAGAGAAACCCCAAAAGAAGTACGACAATCAAGCTTTCACAACAATATTCAAGAACTTCAGGAACAAAAGGAAGTTTGGTTCAAGGAGGAAGCCAAATCAAGAGAATGATATTTTAGAAGTGCAATGCTTCAATTGTCGAAAGTATGGTCACTACAATAATCATTGTCCCGAGCTAAAGAAAAGGAAGGAGAAACACGAAGCATCGATTGCTGAAGAAAAGGAACCTACAAAGAAGACTAAGAAGAATGGAAGAGACTTCTTCTAAAAGGTAACAACACTCTTCTTATTTCTTGTTTGCATCGTCTCTGTACATATCTTGTATATCTATCTCTTGGAAGATAATGTGTTCCAAGAAGAACTATACCTATGGAAGAACAAACAATATGAAAAGAGATATCATTAGATAATACACATGAAATAATGAAATACAAATCATGTGGAAGCTATTGCAAGATAAGCCGAATCAATCATGAAGAGACTTAGAAGAAGCAAAGACAGAAAGAAGTCAACAATTGAGAGGAAATTGGAAAAGGACTTATGACGTTTTGTAGAAAAGAACAAGACGGAAGCGTGGACTCTGTTAGACAAGAGAGCCAATTATACATTGTAGAAGACAATAAGGATGTAGATGGAATCATGAACTCTGTTAGATGGAGGGAGACGATTATATGCACTTATACATGAAGCAAGGATTAGGAGGGAGATAATCCTATGATTCATTGAAGATGATGAAATATATATATCCATTGTAGCATTCATGAAAGACAGTATGTGTTCAGTTCAACCATAGAAGAAGACTTCTTCGAAGAGAAGCCTTAAAGTATTCCTGGTTTTCCATCCAGATCCGTGATCCTATGATGAAAGGAAGAAGTGGAATCTCTAGGGCATGGAATCTATAAGAAACTCCATGGACCCAAGAGCTAGATAAAAACATGAAGAAGAACATGAATATTCCAAGAAAGAAAGAAAATCCAGAACAACCTGTCATAATATTAAGAATCAAAAGATTATCAACATTATATGAACTCTATAAAAGCGATCAAGTAGAGGAACTAAAAGTCATGATGAAGAAAAGTGTATGAAAGACTTATGAATAAAAGAATTGCTAGATCCAAAAACTAGAGGTTCTCCTAGATGGAGGGAGAAGACTATGATGATTACTTGTTCCAGTAAACCAGACTTATCTCTACATAAGTCATTATATCATCCACAACATCCATGAGTCGGAATTCTACATTAGATGAATGCAAAGAATGTTCTCCACAGAAATTGAATAAAGATTGTATGAAGAGCAATCTCAAGACTTTGAGGCATACCAGAAAGAGACTCCTGTATGCAGATAGAAGAAGAAAACTTGGTGGATAACCTCCAGTGCATAGCAGAAGCGTGGTGAAGATTTCCTATAACATCAAGATGACTACTCAATAGATAAGATCTCATGATGACAAAAGAAGTGCCACATAGATATGTTCCAGTTTTTCAACTATGATATACTCTATTGTTCATATCTACATGAATCCTTCACAGTGTTCCAGACTAAAGTACATTTGAAATCAAGCATTACACTATCCATGATGAAGTCCAGAAAGGAGAAAATGATTCTCCAATACATATCTCCATAGATGAGCAGATAAGCAAACATTTTTGTAAAGCTTCTATCCCAGATGAAAGAGTTTGCGTACTCAAGCTAGAGCTCGTGGAAACAACTTCCTTCTTATTGAAAAAGGAAGAAATGACTGTCCAAGTTAGAAGGGAGCACTGAAAACATTATTGAAGACATTCATCTTTAAATTTGAAAAATAGTCCATCTTGGACAGATGCTTTCTTGTTCGGAAAGTGGATTGAGACTTCTGATGGACAGTCACTTCCCATTGTGGTTAACATGGGAAGTAGTCTGATTGTTGATGTATCATAGACAATGACTTCCCATTGTGGTTAACATGGGGAGTGGTCTAGGGCAGTCTCTCTTCTTGAGGGTTACTCAAGAAGACTGGCCCGCCTTGCCAGACAACGATTTCTCATTGTGGTTAACATGAGGAATAGTCCGTTTTGGAGGTTTATGCAGGACAATCTTTTCCTCTTGTGGTTAACAGAGGAAATGATCCAGACAGTCATTCCTTAGGGTTTATGCATTCTCTCCAAGGTGCACTTTGATTAGTGTAGGAGGAATGGCCCAGGGTGGGGAATGGTCCAGCCTCAACAATCATGGACATACATTCCTTAGGGTTTATACATTCTCTCTAGGGTGCACTTTTGATTAGTGTAGGAGGAATGGCCCAGGGTGGGGAATGGTCTAGGCTCAACATTCCTTAGGGTTATACATTCTCTCCAGGGTGCACTTTGATTAGTGTAGGAAGAATGGCCCAGGGTGGGGAATGGTCCAGGTTCATAAGATAGGACAATTATTCTTCCTTGCTTGAGAAGAATAGTCCAGATATCTCATTATTCTACTCTGAGGCATATATTATTTCAAAGCTCACAGATGTGAGTGAAAGATTGGCCCAGATGATTCAATTTATATCAAAACATTGTTTTTGTGTAGGTTGCTATCAGATGTTTGTTATGAAGACTATATGACAGTAGATGTAGACTACTGTGGTGGATATGTTCCATTGTTCATGAGGCATATATTCTTTTAGAGCTCACAGATGTGAATGAAATATTGGCCCAGATGATTTAGTTTATATCATAACATTGTTTCTGTGCAGGTTGCTATCAGATGTTTGTTATGAAGACTGTATGACAGTAGATGAAGACTACTATGGTGGATATGTTCCACTGTTCGTGACTATACGTTGTTGATCAAGTACTTGTGTGTTACTTGGTGTGGTAGTGTACCACTGGATGGTAGTTATGTACTGCTATGAATAGACACAGTTGTGTTCTATCTTTGTTCTAATTGCCTTGAAGACTATCAACAGTTTATTAGAGATAGTTATCATCTAGACGAATGATGAATAGAGATTTTCCAGATGAAAAATAGTTCAGAGAATTTATTCTTCTAGATTATAAGAATGAATCTTGTATCACTCTATGGTGTGAGTGACTTATCCAACATCATGTCTAATTACTCAGATGAAGTATGGTTTCAAGAGATGATGCAGCTGATTGTGATGGTGATGCTCATGATCTAGTCATGAGATAGTCTAAACGACTATATTGATGCTACTGGGTAAATGGTATGTTTTTGTGCTCAAGACCATTACCTATAATACCTCCCTAGATAGGAGGGAGTGTTAATATTATGGTAGCTGTGGGAGGTAGTTACCTCCACGTGTAAACCTAATGAGAATAGAAGACTCCGGAAAGCAAGAGAAAACCCTAATGAGTTGGCTAATAACCCTAGAAGTCTTGTCGGCTCAAGAAGATAATTTATATTAGGTTATTAGCCGACAAGAGAAGAAGTCAGCCAATAATAATAATAATATACTGAAGAAACATGTACCCATAAGGATAAGTCAGCCCCAACAAATCTGGCAAAACCACTATAAATATATTGCACCAGTTCTCATTTGACACATCTCAAAATGGCAGAACAACAACTGGTGTGCACTGTAGTTCCCAGTTTGGTGCGCACCTATGGAGGAGAGCTACAGGTTCAGCTGCTATAACAACCAGTTTCAGTGTTGGCTTGGAATATCTCTTGGCTAGGGTTTGAACTATCTGATCAGCTATTGTTGGTGCGTTATCCTTGGAGGAAGATGCTCTACACCTTGTTTGGCTATGTAGCCTAGGGTTTTCTTTCGAAGTAATTCTCAGTCAAGGTTAAGGTGCTCGGAGGGTGGCTTCGGCCTATGGTTGGGTGACAAGGGTATTGTCAATGGTAAAATGAACACACAATCTTATATATTCTAACACTACCCTCATTAAAATATAGTCTGAATGCTCTTCAAATTTTGGCTATGTTTAGGGGTATTTTATAGAAGTTATGCTAGAATATTGTTAGATTGGTACAATTTTAAATTCTATAATTATCTCAGTAATGCTCTAGTACAAATCAATCTGGGAACAACTTTTGAATACTCCCCTCTAGGATTTTTTCCACTCTGTAATATGTTGTCTCAGAGCATCCTTTGTATAATATAAAATTTCCAGTTTGGGTTAAAAAAAATATTAAAAAAATTATCCATTTTCATCAAACATATACTTGACGTATCTTCCTCCTTATAAGAACTTGTGGAATTTTGGGACTATTGGAATATATTGCACAACTGAACTCGATCCATAATCTTGATCCTACAAAATTTAATGAACAACAATTCAACTACACCTACATACATAACACAAACTCAATGAGAAATGAATTACAAATAAAATCTAGACTCACTAAAATTGACGAGAGAAAACTTGAAGGACTTGCAACGATATGGAATGAGTTGGAATCTGAAGAATTGACTATTTGATATTATAATTCTTTTTTTCCTATATTTGAGCCAAAACCATTATCTTGGGAATCTTAGAACAATATAACTTCGAACAAAATTTTGAATGACTTTTAAAAGTTAACGGTGAGCCTAATTATATTAAGACACCTCAATGCGTATCCATACAAAAATCGCACCGGTGTGGCAAGTTATGATAAGCACTAAAGATTGGCCTACATTACAACCTCCACAAATTCAAAATGCAGAGGTTTGCATTTGCATTTTTTTAATTAACTTGTTTGTTGGTGCGTTATTACTTACGAATAACATCAGTTTTGGTGCACTAACTGTTGGAATGTGTTTCTTCGGAAGGTAATTATGTCTAGTGTTATGTTGGAAGAAGTTGTGATATTATGTAAATGAGTTATCCCACATTCATCATGGACTAAAACACTCTTGTGATCATTTACTATAAAAAGAGGTGAAATTACATTTATCCCACATATATTATTGGGATATAATTCCTCTATTATTATCTCTTGGTACATAATAGAGGTATGATCCAGATGGATTTCGGTGACCTCCCACCTATTCCAACTAACCCATTTTGATAGATTTCTAGTTCGACATTTTTTTCCTAGTTTTCGGGTCCCTGACTTCCAAGGTCGTTTTGAGGCCCTAAAAAACGTTTTTAGGGCTCACCACAACCAGAATGTAAAGAAATTCAGATTTTGAGAACAACATGTGTAGTCCTCAGATAGACCTTTGCAATGGGCTATTGTGCGCCTAAAACGAATATCGTATGAAAAATTTACGACCCTGGGAGGTTGATGTACTAACTTACCCAAACGGGGCCCACATGACTTTTGGTGCTTCATCTCCTAGGGTTAGGTTTTCGGATGTCTAGGGTTTTTGAAATTCCTGTTTATTGTAAAAATGCCTTGAGAGCCTCATTGTAATCATCATCTTGTGAATGAGTACAACTGTCACATCTCTTCTCAGTGATAAGCCGTCACCATTCTAGAAAGCTTGTTTTTCGTTGCATTGTACAGTTTCAACTTATTTCCTTATTGAATAGAAACTGATTTTACTGTATATCTGTTATTCTATGTTAAGCATATTTTGATAATAATCTATATTCATTTCGTTCTTCTCATAAAATATGGATGAATGTTATTAGAGCGGTTCTCTCCTTGTCATTCTTAATGCATGTCCCCAACGAGGTTAGGGTACAAAGAATTGGGTCTCGAGCTTGTTTCTATTGAGGAAAAAAGCTATCGCACGCCCAAGTGACCTATCATGGCAGGAGAAAAGAAAGATGACGGGATAGGAGATCCCTTCAAAATGTTTCTCGAGGAATCCCTCACACAATAGAGGAACAAGATGATGATAGTTTTGCGCAAATTCTTCGACAACTACCAACAAGTGACACATCTTCGTCAACTGGAGGCGCCGCCCTATTCAAGGTACAAATAAACTTTGATATTCCTATATTTGAAGGTCATGTAGATGCAGATGTTGTAGACAAATGGTTAAATCTGCTAGAAGTGTATTTCTTTGTCCATAACTTCTTGAATAGAGAAAGATTACTTTTGTGCTCCTCCAAGTCGTTCCCCATGTCAAATATTAGTGGGAAACTTTTTGTGAGAAGAAGGAAATAGAGGAAACCTCATTATTTATAGTCATGGTCACCTAGGAGTCCTTTAGGTATTCTATTAAGGAATAATACTACCCTGTTGGAAGTTATGATGACCTGTATACAAAATAGACCACACCGCGACAGGAAAGAGACCAAGCAGAGCCCGAGTTCACAAATATCTTCCATACCTTGCGCACCAAGTTGGGTATGAAATATTCTGAGAGACATATGGTGCTCAAGTATCATTTTAGTCTGCATATGTATATCCAAGCCGAAATGGATTTTCTGGACATCTCATCCTTGGGCACGACCTACCGATATGTCATCAAAATCGAGCAGAAGCTAAAACAAAAGACACGACAATTTGGGCCTGGGAACCCCTCATGGAAAAAGATAGGAAAGGGTGGCCCCAACCCATAGAAAAAAGGACAAAGAAAAGATGGTATGCCTTAGGAAAACTAGTCCAGGCCGCAAGAAAAGAAGGACACCGGAAAGAAAAAGAAAGGTACCGGGAAGTGGTGCGACTTCCATAAGAGCCCCTGGCATAAAACTTCTTATTACCGCTCAAATCAGTCGTTGGTGGTTGAGGTGAAAGCCTATGAATAAGATGTAGGTTATAACTTTGAGTCATAACCAAAAAGGGGGAGACAAATCATTGATGCAAAACCCAGTGTTACTGTTTCTACCACCAAGTTCCAGCCTGGTGAACCAGACGAGCTAGAGGAAGGCGAGTTCCTTTTTCATTCATAGATGTGGGTGAAGGGTACCCCACTGCACTTCATCGTTGATAGGGGTAGCCAGAAGAACCTCATCTCAGCAGAGGTTTTCAAGCAACTCACCCTACCGACAACACTGCACCCGCATCCCTACACCATCGGATGGCTCCGCCAAGGAAGCGACATCCGCATCAACCAACAATGTCACTTGTTATACAACATCAATCCATTCAAAGATGAGGCATTTTGTGATGTTTCCCCTCTCAAAGTTTGTAATGTTCTGTTGGGCCAACCATATTTGTGGAAACTCCATGTTGTATATGAGTCTAGGCCTCGCACTGTTATTATTACTTTGAACAAAAAATTGTACAGGATATCGGAGGCAGTCCCACCTAGTGTTATTTCCTTGATCTCTGCTAAGAAATACATGAAGGTGATCTCTCAGATGGGGAATTTTGTCTTCTCTGTGATTCACTCTCAGAATGAGAGAAATATCGCAACCACATCCACGGTCTCCGTGATTCACCTCTCCACACAATACAAGAAAGTGGATAAAGTCATGGAAGCATACTCAGATATCTTCTCCTCACCTATCGAGGTACCTCTGCACTGTTAGGTCAAGCACCCCATCGATCTGACCCCCCCCCACACTTCTTCCCAATGGGTCAGTATACCGCCGTTCTCTATTAGAGAATGAGGAGATCAAGCAAAAGATCTAAGAAACACTCCACAAGGGGCACATCCATCCCATATCATCACCTTGCGGGAGCCCAATTGTGATGGTACAAAAGAAAGATGGAACCTAGCGACTTTGCATTGATTACTGGGCCCCAAATTAAATCACAGTTAGAAACTGGTACCCGATTCCTCAATCGACGACCTCCTTGATCAACTCACGGGGGCCAAATACTTCAGTAAGATTGATCTAATATTTGGCTACCACCAGATCCTAATAGAAAATACAGATGTATGGAAGACCTCCTTCAAGTGAAAGGAAGGTATTTTCAAATGGTTGGTCATGCCTTTTGGCTTGAAAAATGCTCCAACCACTTTCATGAGGATGATGGACGATATCCCATGACCACTCACTAATACGTTTGTAGTGGTGTATCTGGATGACATTCTCATTTACAACAAGACTTGGGCAGAACACTTGCAACATATTAAACAAGTTTTGCACACCCTATGACAACAAAAGTTATACGCCAACTTGGAAAAATGCTCCTTTGCTTTGACATGGTCCATTACCTGGGCTACATTGTTGATCAACATGGTGTACATGTGGATCCAACCAAGATCCAAGTCATCCGTGACTGAGCTTTGGAGATTCTTGGGCCTTGCCAATTTCTACCATAGATTTGTGTTGGGATTATCCCATATTGCATGGGCCCTCAACCAAGTAACCAAGGGTGGTGGTAAGGTGAAATTTGTGTGGGGCCAGTCCCAACAACAAGAGTTTGATTATTTGAAGCAACGCTTGTGCTCATCCCCAATACTTTCACTACTGGACCTGCAACAACCCTTTGAGATCGAGACAAATGCTTCAGACTATGCTGTGGGTGTCATTCTTGCTCAACATGACCACCCCGTGGCCTATCATAGTGAGATACTATCAGATGATGCCCGTAAGTACCCTACTTACGAAAAATAAATGTACTCCATTGTTAAAGCCTATCTCCAATGGAGACATTACATTCTTGGGAAGGATACAATCATCCACACTAATCATAAGCCACTGCAGTTCATGCAGACACAAGAAAAATTGTAGAATGACCACCATCAGAAGTGGTCCACATGCTTGCAACAATTCCACCTCAACATCAAGTATAAAGCATGAAGAAACAACCATGTTTTTGATTTCCTCAATAGACCGCTAGTCGTGATGCTCACCACGATGCTAGACTCTTGCAGCCATGAGACCTTTAGATGGCCCCAACTCTATTAGATAGACCCAGACTTCGCCACCACCTACTAAATGTTGGGAGCAAATGCAATTGTCGCTAATTTCCATCTTCAGGATGGGATGTTGTGTCGTCTAGGCCATGTCTTTGTTCCATCAAGTAAGCAAGAGAAGTTGATCTGGGAAGACCACTACAGTCGAGTGGCAGGAAAATTCGACATCAAAAAGACAGTGGCAATGATACAAAAACATTTCTACTGGCCAAAACTTTGACAGGATCTCAACAAGTATATCAGGTCATGCACTGCTTGCACTATTGCCAAACCGACCACTAATAAACAAGCCCTGTACACCCTCTGCCTACTCCCGACAGACCATGGGAATCCATCTCCATGGACTACATGTTGGGCCTGCCATCCACCAAGCTGGGAAATGACTATGTTTTTGTGGTTGTTGATCGATTTTCTAAGATGGCGATTCTGGCCGCCTGTAAGAAGAGAATCACAACAGAGGTCACTACCAAGATCTTACTTGAACGAGTTTGGATACATTTTGGAATCCCACAAACCATTGTATCATATTGGGATAGTTAATTTCTCAGCACATTATGGTTGAGCCTCTGGTCACTGCTAGACACAAACTCAACAAATCCACGACCTTCCACCCCCAAACAGATGGCCAAACCGAGGTCGTAAATCGAATGATTGTGCATATCCTGTGCATGTATAATTCCAAGCACCCTCGCACATGGGGTGTGATTCTTCCCTATGTCCAACATAGCTACAACTGAGCCTTTCATAGCTCAACTAGCCATAACCCCTTTTAGGTGGGGTTGGGATTCCAACCATTGGGTCCCATAGATGTTGCACTACCCCTCGCGGTCACCTCAACCAACTCATCTCCTACTCCAACTAAAGTTAACAAAGCCACCTTGTTCATTGAGTGGATTTAGCACATCTATCAACAGGTTCAGGATATTCTACAAAAGTCCAATGACAAGTACAAATAGTGCCATGATCAACATCGGGTGCCACATAAGTTTCAGGTGGGCAAAAAATTTTGGTTGCATTTGTAGAAAGAACGCCTTACCGGACCCCATCGGAAGCTTCGCCCACTCTTTTATGGGTCGTACACCATCACCAAGGCTGTGGGTGATAATTATTTTGAGCTCAACATTCCTCCTTTCCTTGGCCTGCACCCAATGTTCAACGTGGATCTCCTTCGACCTTATTTCCAACCATTATTGGACACCTCAGAGATAACAAAACAACTAACACCAACAAAGCTTAACCCTGACTGCATACAATAGGAATCCAATGATCATATTGTGGAAAAACAGGTCAAGGGCACTCACCAACAAAGGATCCAACTTTATGGAGTTGTCAAAGCAGGGAAACTCTTGGCCCAAGGCAAGTGGCTCACCTGAGGCCAAATTCAACATAAATTTCCTCATCTAATGGGGGAACTCAATGCAATGGAGACCATTGCTTCATAAGGGGGGAGGATTGAATCACATGGATTTCTATGGCCTCCCACCTATTCCAACGGTCTCATTTTGGCATTTTTTCAGTTCGACAGGTTTTTCCAAGTATTCGGGTCCCTGACTTCCGAGGCCGTTTTGAGGCCCTAAACAAAGTTTTTAGGGCTCACCACAATAAAATTGTTAACAAAGTTAGATTTTTATATCAACGTGTGTATTCCTCGAGTATACCTTTCCAACGGGCTATCATATGCCTAAAATGGAGATCGTATGCAAAAGTTATGACCCCAGGAAGTTGATGTACTAACTTAGCCAAACAAGGCCCACATGACTTTTGGCGCTTCATCTCCTAGGGTTAGGTTTTTGGATGTCTAGGGTTTTTGACATTCCTATTTATTGTAAAAATTCCTTGAGAGCCTCATTGTAATCATATTCTTTTGAATGAGCGCATCTATCACATCTCTTCTCAGAGATAAGCTGCCACCGCTCTAGCAATCTTGTTTTCCTTTATATTTTACAGTTTCAACTTATTTCCTTATTGAATAGAAACCAATTTTACTGTATATCTGTTATTCTATGTTAAGCATATTTTGATAATAATCTGTATTCATTTCGTTCTACTCATAAAATCTAGATAAAGGTAAGAGAGAACCGTGAGAGACACATAAACAAGGGAAAATGTTATATTTGTAAAGGTTAAAACATTCGTGGAGGTGCTCTCAAGTGTAAGATTGGATATTTATGAAGAATAAAGAAGACAATACCTTCCCATGGATATTCCCAATTTTGGGGTTTTACGATGTATATCTAGTGTACTCTCCTTTTTTCTCTTGTTTCTTTCTTATTTTGATTATATGTTGTTGTATTGATAGGAGGCTATACTAGTAAGGTTTTGTTGTTTAATATTGTTGTATGTTTATTCATATGTCTCAATATTCTAACACCAACAAACAAAGTTACAAAAAAATAATGTGCTCATTTACATATGGTTGTTTACATTTGAATTTTGTTTTTCGATGCAATTTTTATACAAACTGCACCAATGCATTTATTACTATATAGCGCACTAGGAAAAACAAGTTATTAAAAAAAAAAAAAACACTTTTATCATCAATACATCGAAATATCCCAAAGGGGTGGTGGAAAATGAGGATTGTTTCACCATTGGGCAAGGTTCAATTCCAATGAGGGCCTATTAACATGGATCTATGGCGACAACTTGAGGTAGTGGTCGAACATGTGGTTGCACCTAGAGATATTATATTAAAAGTAGTCTCATGATCTGTGCATACATAAGTGGATCAAATCCCACCTTCATGTCCTTCAACTTAAAGGCCCAAAGGGGTTGGATCCAATGGTGGAAAGCGAGGATTTTTTCACCTTGGGGAAAGGATCAATTCTAATGAGGGATGCTTAACCTGGAGCCATGGGGACACCTTGAGGTAGTGATCGAATGTATAGTTGCACCTAGAGAGATTATATTAAAAATAGTCTCGTGACATGTGCACACATAAGTGGATCAAATCCCACTCTTCAACTTTAAAATCCCAAAGGGTTTAGATCCAATGGTGGAAAGAGAAGAGTTTTTCAGCAATGGGAAAGGTTCAATTCCAATGAGGGCCACTTAACTTGGAGCCATGGGGACACCTTGATGTAGTGATTTAATGTGTGGTTGCACCCAGAGAAATTATATAAAAAATAGTCTCATGACTTGTGCACACATAAGTGTATCAAATCCCACCTCCATGCCCTTCAAATTTTTAGAAACCAACACATTTTAAAAATGACACAAATGAAAACCTAGGAAGTTTGAATTAGAATCAATAAATCCATAAACAAAATAGTTCTCCTCCAAAAATGGACAAATCAAGACTGATAATGGGATCTCAAGGATCGTAATATCCTCTTGGCTCTCCATCTTTATCCTAGCCTACCCACTTCTGGGTAGAGCACAAGTTTGTCCCTCCATCAGAGCCCCCCCCCAAAAATGGACTCCCTTTCCCTCAAGCTTCATCAAATTAAAATTTGACGACGCATCGAAGGTGAACTCAGACCCAATTAGATTTGGAAGAGCCTTCAAGGATGAAAAATAATAGTTGATATGGATATTCAAGGGAAACATGGGAGATACTACTAACAATGTTGTGGAAATTCAAGCTCTAGATTATGGTCAGGGAATCACCTGACATGAAAGATTTGATAGGTTAATGGTGGAGGGGGATTCACAAATTATAATCAATATGCTTAGGAAAATTCAATAGGGGACACCTATCAACAAAATTTCAAATAGATAGAATATGGAGCTCAGCTTAGAGAACATAATTAGTCTCCTCCCTAAAATCATGACTCTCATCCCAATGCATGTTCATCGGGAAACCTACAAACTTGTTGACACTTTGGCCAGCAAAGGAATCAACGACACCCAAAGAATTCTAGACAACAAATGGGATCCCACCCAGACAAATACTTTATCTAATCAATGTCACAACATTGCAGAAAAGGACTGGCCTACCTCGAATGGGGTGTTTGGGAGGCTTAATGGAGAGAAAAAACACCTTTGAGAAGTGTCTTAGAGCAATGTGTTGGAAGTCAAGAAGCATGGAACCTAATAGACAAATATCATGAGGATGATGGTAATGAGAATGGGTTCATGTGAGGCATTGTTTGTGATGCAGGCATGCACCTAACCATATACTCATGGTTACGATGGAATTATGAACAATTATGTGACATGAATTCCCTTTACTTCTCTATGGAAGACAATCATCATATGAACCATTTTTCCTTCACCAAAGGGATTGCTTGTTCCGCAAGTATGAGGGTCATCATTTGGAGACTAGTCACATTTTTAGTTAACAATTTGATTTTTGCATATGACAACCACCCAAATGGTTTTGTGATTCAGAATGGGGTGGCCTCCTTGATGCAAATGATTCCTCATGCGTATATTCCCCATGCGTGCATAGTCCAACCTATAGTAATTTCTCCTTTACGAGGTTACTCACGGTGATATTTTCAAGGGTGTAGGGGCCCTCCCAACCCCTCATCATCTAGTACCATTAGGTCTGATCTTGTAATTCCAAGAGTCAATCTCTCATATAAGAAGGTGGCAAAAGAATTCCATCAAAAAATCTCTCCACACATTTAGATTTATCTCGCCTCTATGGAAGCAAAGGTACGTCAAGAACGTGTAGTGATACATGACAGGGAGGTTGATGCAAAGATTGGAACCTTGGTGCCTAACATGGAAATCTCTCGATCTGGGGATACAAAATTCCTGAAGACGGTTGAATTATATTGGAATTTAAAAACTATCGTGGGTAAGATGTTGTTGGATAGTAAAGAGGACAAAGAATAAATTATGGAATAACTTGTTGCAGTTCGCCATGAACTCTAGGATATTTAGGCTCGTTTGAATATCCAAGATCACTAGGTGGAATACCGACAGGCCAATTCCTCCAGGCCTATGGACCATTATCATGATGGCCCCTGTCCACATTATACCTTTGAATGATGGTTTTTTTTTTTAATTATAGACTGATTTTACGTTATTAGGTGGAAACAAAGCATCATGATAGATACATATTCAAACTATTCCTCCAGTTGTATTATTTTGGTTTTATTCCATAACTTAAATCAAACTCGATGGATACCAAGTTTTCTCCATTGTTGTTGGTCTATTTTCTCTAGCAACAAACATATAGCTCAGTGGTTGATGTATATATTTCATCTCTTTGATAAATAAAATTTCTAGCTTGTTTTGCTGACAAACAAAAAAATGCTAAAATATATAATGAAAAATGAGTGATAAATTTAGTTTTTTATTTAAATGTATGTGTTTATAAATGAAAACCCTATTCATTCTTTCATTTTTTTGCCAAAATTTAGAGGGGATATTTATACAAGAGAGATTTATCAACAAAGTCTTCGGAGTGGGTGGATGTTTTTGAAGAGCCAAATTTGAAAGGGATCACCATAGGTCATATGAAAATATGTAGAAGATAAATTTCAAGTATATGATTCCATTCTATTGATCATATTAATCTTTCCCCCATTTTATTCAAGCAATTTTCAGTGCATTGCAAAAGAAACAAAAAATGTTTCATCGTTACCTTCGTTATTGGAAGCCCTAACTTCATTGTTGTTTCTCTTTCTTTTTGTTTCTATATTTCACAACGATTTTTTTTTAAGAAATATATTTTTATAGGATTTGTTTACTTATGTATGGGGCGTTTGGTATTCATTGCAATGGGACCATTGATTGCATTGGATCCCAAACCTAGCTATTGTTGTTGTTTTGTTTTTCAAAAATGCCTTTGTGGTTAGCAATGCACATTATACCAGGACAAAGCACAGGTGCCCATATTCATGTCAAATGCACTGCTAAATTTTAGATAAAAACAATATTGTTTGAAAAACACCTTCATTGTCAGCGATGCACATTTTATAGACAAAGAGAACCAGTGTGTATTATTAGACAAAAAACACCACTTAATTTAAAATGGAAGTAATATCTTTTTTATATGGAAACCATCATGCTATAAATTTGTTCATGGGCTAGCGACTGGTCATGCATAATTAACAATACTTATTCATCAGTGTATTTATTAATTTATAAAGTATCACATGAATACAACAATTTGTAAAATATTTTCTATTTTTCAAGTGCACTGCTATCATATACCGATGCGTAAACATATGTGTAATGCATTGATGCATTCTTATTTACTATACACACCAATATCTTTTGTTGTAAGAAACACAATTTTATATGTGATGATTCCTAGATTTTCTTTTTTTAGGGAGATTATGAACATTCCAAGGGACAAACGAGGGGAAAACCAACACATTCCCATAGAGATGTCCAAAAAAGTGTGCAAGAAGATGGTAAAAGAAATGAACATAATTGCATCGCAAGAGGATCCATCCCAACAACAATGTGCATAAAATGTACGTAATCACCGATTTATTCTTTTAATTACATTAAATTTAATTATTGCATGAAATACTAATTTTCAATTGTTTTGTTGTAGAAAAGAAAAAAAAATGGAACCCATTCAATGCATAAAATAGGACGACAAGGAAGAAAGAGTTGATCGCAAAGTTTGTGAGTACTTACATTTTCAGTCTTAAGATTTCATATTTGATGTGATATTCATATTTAAATAATTAATTTACACTCATCCATGGATGTCTTCTAATGCATGCTAACATACAAAGAGCCAACCAAAGAATTGATCAATATTAGGTTAAGTATGGGTTGTGAGTATATGCTCAAGTATCAAGGTTTAATTGAACAATTTGTAAGTAGCTATGTTGTTTAACTTCCCTTATTTTATAATCAATGGAACAACAAGAAACCTATATATTAATTATGTTTACTATGCTTTGTCATGGTGTATTAAACATGCAATAAACAAAGTATGGAGTGAAGCCAACACGATCCAAGAGGATCTTCACATAAGGAATTAATATTTTTCACACCATGGTGAATATCATTAAAATGCTAATTGATGATAGGTTGCAAAGAATAATTAATACTCATGAATGAATTATTTAAATTGTAAAAATGATTAATACATTAAATGAGTATGAGAAACTCATGTATTAGTCATGCATATTGGAAAAATGATTAATGCTTGAAGTGAGTTTGAGAATCTCAGGTATTATTCATTTAATTGTAAAAATGAGAAATTAGTTTTGTGAGAGAATCCAACTCACAAATTAGTTTCCTAATTTTAAGGAGAAATTGGTTTCCTAGTCTCAAGGAGGAAGTTAAGGGTCTCATGAGTTGATTTGGACTCTTCCTCACTTTATTACAAGTGGTTTCCTACTCCCAAGGAATAAGTTAAGGGTCTCATGAGTTGGTTGAGATGCTTTCTCATTTTTGTCCTTGAGTGGTTATTAGATCCTAAATTTGTGGATCTTGTCTCCTTGGATTATGGAGCTAAGGAAAACTATATAAAATCCTTATGTAAGCGTTGGGTTTCATACCTTAGTGGATCACCCCTTGAGGGGTCCCTTTATGGAGCTGATGAGAGACTCTATTTTTATGCCACATGCTTGTGAGATACCAGCCTTTGTCTGAGGAGATATCGTCTCTTTGTAGGAGAGACATTGCCACATGATTGTGAGAGATCTAGCTTTGTAATCTCAGAGGAGATTGTCTCTTTGTAGGAGAAACATGGCCACATGCTTATGAGAATCTAGCTCTTTTCATTGTGCATGAGATCATCTCTTCAATACCGATACATGTTTCGGTAATTCTACTACCACTTGTTGATGTGGGAATTCATCCCTTTGCATTGTAAAGGAGAGTATCTTTGAAGAAGAGAATGAAGCGATTCATGGATTTTATGAGCCCAGAGACGTAGCCAGAGAGTTCCGGTGAACTCCGTTAATAACTCGGTGATGTCTTGTCTCATTTTTTCTTATGCATGTTTTTATTTCCACAATTATGATTAGTAATGCATCAAGTAATGGATATACGAGACTAACAACATATTCACCAAGTTAATATTCAATTGGGATTCAAGTCTTCATAAGCACATCTTTTTCTCTTTAACGCAATCAAGTTCAATAGATTCACAATTGTAAATTTTACCTTCATTAAGTGGCCTAGAACCAAGTCAAGTTTGGTATCAATGTCACCCTGGTTTTAGATCAAGTGGTATTAGAGTAGGATTGAAAAATATTGTAGGTGTTGAAGACAAGATGGGAAGAGCTTAAAAGAGCTTGAAGAAATCAACCAAAACTTCCAATTAAAGAATGCAAAGAAATAGGAAATTGGTTGCCTGAATGAGCCATGGGGCTCCAAAATACCTCAAAAATAAAAAGTGCCCAGAATTCGATGAAACCTACACCAAGTCGAAGATCTCGTCAAGATATTTCCAACGGTGCAAACAATTCGTCAAATGGAGTCTGGATGACAAAGATATGGCCATTTGAAGTTTTTGGCAAACATGCGAATCTAGTGAAGTCCATAGAGTGTCGATGTCACTATGATGATGTGGCAAAGCCACATGGCCGTATAGATGTTGATGTCGCAGTACGATAGATGATGTCAAAGTGACATGTTGCTGACATGGTAGTACAGAAGATGACATCAACATGATGTGCAATTGACATGTCGCTGACGTGGCAGTACGAAAGATGACGTAAGCATGATGTGCAATTAACATTTCGCTGACGTGGAAGTATGGAAGATGACATTAGCATGATGTGCAATTGACATGGTGGTATGAATGATGACATCAACATTATGTGACAAGTTGACTGGGCGCTGATGTGGTAGTACATATGATGATGTCAACATGATGTGGAATGCTAACTGGGTGCTAAAATGACAGTATGGATGATGACGTTAGCATGACATGTTGACTGATTGGGTAGTATGGAGGATGATGTCAGCATGACGTGGTAGACCATACAATAACATCACATTGATGCAAGCTAATGATGTGGCAGGTCGTACGATGACGTGGTGTTGACCATACGTCGATTGGGTGTTGACTGTGCAGGTGATTGAGTTCCATGTGGGCCAATCATAGGCTGCTACATGAAAAACTTAATTTTCCCAAGTATGGGAACATGTTTCAATGTAGGTGCATTGAAAGAAGTTGTACGGTTGTTGTTGGAATGCAAATCGAGGCAAAGAGTCTAGGGGATTCATAGGTGACAATGACATAATTGGACGAAAGTACAATCATTTTTGCACGATTTTTCACCACTAATCCACTGGTGCAGCCATTTTGTGATTGGTTCAATGCAATTTGAGGGATAAGGTAGAAGCCCATGCTTTCCATTATATTTGTTGATGCGCAAATCGAAGTAGAGAGCCCAAAGGGTCTAGAAGTGACAATGAAAAAATTTGATGAAAGTACAGTCATTTTTGCACAATTTTTTTCCATGAATCCACTAGGGTAGTCCGTTTTGTGATCAAAACAATGAAATTTGAGGGCTATGGCAGAAGCTCACGCTTTCCATTAATTCTTTGGCACACAATTCGAGGTAGGGAGCCTAGGAGGGGTCAATGATATAATTTGACAAATTTATAGTTATTTTTCCATGATTTCTTGCCACAAATCCATTGGTGCAGTCGAAATTTGAAACCGAGTAGCGCATTTTTAGGGATCATGGTTGAATCCCAATTTTTTCATTAATGCATGACACGTTTTGCGAGGTAGAGTTTCACTTTTCAGAACATGTCAAGTTTACAGTCAAAAGTTGCAGAATGACGATACATACTTGTTGGTGCTATGTATGCCAAGATTTGAGAAGTCGAGTGAGTGCCTTGGCATAAAAACCAATGTAAGTTTTATGCATTGATGGTTTTTGCCTTTTTTTTTAAATTGAAAGAGGATGACTATATGTTGCAGATTCTGGTGATCTTTGAGTGTTGCAGCAGGGCAACAAGATCTGAATTATTTTAGGAAATCCATTGTTTGAGCCCTACATGCAAACCAGGACGGTGCGGTAAGAGGCCATTTTGGCACTTCGATAGAAAGTAGTCATGTTTACAGTCAAAAATTTCAAAATTGCAAGACAAGTGTGATGATGATGGCATTTTCTTTATTTATTGTGTTGCACATGCTTGTAATGGGGGGTTTTAAAAAGCATAGAGTTTACCACTAGCACACATTTGGGGGTATTCGCCTTAATGTTAATGTTGTAAAAGGTTTTAGTTATCCACTCTTGAAAATGATGATGAGAGTGAGAGGGATTTTTTTATATGCTTAAACCTTGTTGGCAACATTGTAATGAGTCTTATAACCATTATTGAGTGAGAGGAATTGTTTTGCCTAGGCATGTTTTGACAACATTGGAATGGGTCTTGTAGCCAATGTTGAGTGAGATGCATTGTTTTTCCTAGGCTTTTTTTGAAAACATTATAATGGGTCTTGTAACCACTATTGAGTGAGAAACATTGTTTTTCCTAGTCCTCTTTTGGCAACATTGTAATAGGTCTTGTAGCCATTGTTGAGTGTGAGGAATTGATTTTTCTAAGGCCTGTTTTGGAAATCATTGTAAACTTAACCATGAGTGTTTCACAAACTCCTGGAAAGTATGGTATTTCTTTGAAAATTACAAAATTGTGATCATGTATTATCAGCTACATATTTCCATTGATGCAAGTGTTGGCATCGACATCCTCATTCTGAAGTACAAAGGTTAAGGAGCATAAGGGAGCGACCTTTCATAGACATTTTTTATGCAGATCAAGGGATCACCTATGAATTTTCATTGATACAATGTTTGGCATTGACATCCTCATTCTAAGGTACAAAGGTGAAGGAGAATAAGGGTGCGGCCTATCATAGACATTTGTTATGAAGATCTAGTAGTGGGGAAGTGCATCGTGGAGTGTAAGGATCTTCCTAGAAGCTAATTGCAGGGATTCAAGTCACAATTTCTCTCTATACTTTTGGAGGACCAAAAGTGATTTTTGTAGGGAGGTGTGATCCAGGATGATCTCCACATAAGGAATTAATACTTTTCACACCATGGTAGGTGGAAAAGAATAATTAATATTGTTCATGAATGAATTATTTAAATTGTGAAAATGATTAATACTTTAAATAAGTATGAGAAACTCATGTATTAGTCATGAGTATTGGAAAAATGATTAATGTTTGAAGTGAGTTTGAGAATCTCACGTATTATTTATTTAATTGTAAAAATGGGAAATTAGTTTTTTGAGAGAATATAACTGACAAAATAGTTTCCTAATTTTAAGGGGAAATTGGTTTCCTAATCGCAAGGAGGAAGTCAAGGGTATCATGAGTTGGTTTTGACTCTTCCTCACTTTAGTGGTTTCCTGGTCTGAAGGAGGAAGTTAAGGGTCCCACGAGTTAGTTGAGATGCTTTCTCATTTTTGTCCTTGAGTGGTTATTAGATCCTAAATTTGTGGATCTTTTCTCCTTGAATTATGGAGCTAGGGGAAACTATATAAACTCCTTATGTAAGATTTGGGTTTCATCCCCTGGTGGATTACCCCTGGAGGGGTCCCCTTATGGAGATGATGAGAGAGTCCATTTTTATGCCACATGCTTGTGAGAGGTCAGTATTTTTCATAGGAGATCGTCTCTTTGTAGGAGATACATTTCCACATGACTGTGAGAGATCTAGCCTTGTAGTGTCAGAGGAGATCATCTCTTTGTAGGAGAGACATAGCCACATTCTTGTGAGAATATAACTCTTTGCATTGCGCATGAGAGCATCTCTTCGATACTGCCACCTGTTGTGGGAATTATACTCCCACTTGTTGTGGGAATTCTACTGTCACTTGTTGATGTGGGAATTCATCCCTTTTCATTGTAAAGGAGAGTATATTTGAAGAAGAGAATGAAGTGGTCCATGGATTTTGTGAGCTCGGAGACGTAGCCAGAAGGTTTTGGTGAACTCCGTTAACAATTCAATGATCTCTTGTGTCATGTTTTCTTATGCACATTTTTTATTTCCGCAATTATGACTATTAATGCATCAAATAATGGATATATGAGAGTAACAACATATTTGCCAAGTTAATATTCAATTTGGATTCAGGTCTTCATACGAACATCTTTTTCACTTTGATGCAATCAAGTTCAATATATCCACAATTGTAAATCTGACCTTTATTAAGTGGCCTAGAACCAAGTCAAGTTTGGTATCAGTGTCACCTCGCTTTCAAATTGCAACATACAAGATTTCGGGAGATGATGTGCAACATGGCTTCGAAAGAATGTGTATTGTTTATGAAACACTCATTGTTATGATACATTTTATTTATTTATGTAATCATGTGTGTGTGTGTGTGTGTGTGTGTGTGTGTGTGTGTGTGTGTGTGTGTGTGTGTGTGTGTGTGTGTGTATATATATATATATATATAGAGAGAGAGAGAGAGAGAGAGTTGATCAATAAAACAAGTTAAATAACCAAAGTACAATATCACCTATAAGTGATGAAGAAATGAGGCATGCACACATCTCAAGCAATGACAACAGTTGAACAAGTAATGAGAGAGAGAGAGAGAGAGAGAGAGAGAGAGAGAGAGAGAGAGAGAGAGAGAGAGAACAAGTTGATCAATACAACATTAAGTTAAATAACCAAAGTACAATATCGCTTATAAGTGATGAAGAAATGAGGCATGCACACATATCAAGCAATGACAACAGTTGAACAAGTAATGAATGACAATCAATATAGTTGAATATTGTATGTTTTAGAAATTTGTCTGTGAAAATCAGGGATTTTGTTTAATGTATTCAACATATTGTCCCAATTGCATGAAGACATGTTACCAATAAGTGTAACAATTACATATCAGTTGTATCTTTATTATTGTGGAACTTTAGATTGTCCCATTTTGTATGACCATGGGTCTCTTATTCATATATAAGAAAATGGGTTTCTTATTTTATTGCATTGTTGAATGTTGTAAAATGTTGCGTTGTTAATTAATTAATATGTGAATGATTTACATTGTTACAAATAACGAAGGTGTAATCCTTTGGATAACACGCTAATGAAATCATTATATCAAAATGCAATAAAAAAATATAAAAAAGAATATTATTATAAAAAAATTGATTTTGAGATAATTAATTGAAAATTTGTAAAAAATTCAATTAATTAAAATATATACATATTTGTGCATTGTATTCTTATGAATTCACTAAATGGTGTGTGGCATAATATAGAAATAGGTGTGTGTTAAGGGTTTATACACACTGGTTCCTATTAATTGTATTTAAGCATCGATGTCAAATATTGATTAAAAGCGTCATGCCTTAAATGATATAACATGTGATTATATTTATCGCTTCAACATTTTAGGGTGTGCGTGTTTATAATACACACTGATGCTCTAAATATATTATACATACCAGTGCTTTTAATATAATATATCCACCGATGCATTTAATATAATATGTGCATCGATGCTTAGTAACAGAGAATAGCACCAACATCTCATCTCACATATTCAAAATTTCACTATCCTTCGGTGCATAGAGTAATACACGCATTGGGACACTGAAATTATACAAGCACCAGGGAATACAACATGTAACAACATTGATGCATTAACTAACTTAGGAAGAACATATGCTGCATACACAAACAATGCAAAACCAATGCATAAAAATTATAAGAGAATTGGTGTTGCATACAATGAAAAGGTGAATCCAATGCACACTATTTATAAAAGCGTTGGTGCCTTTTAATTTATCTGTACACACTAGTTATTTTTTATTAAGGGCACACCAATGCACTTTAACAATACAAGCACCTCCACTTCAACCTTTGTTCACCCAAAAAAAAAAAAATTATATGGAACATTCGTTAAAACCTTTACTTCAAATAACGAAGGTTGTAGTGTTGATTTTTTCTGAATTTTTTTCCAAATATTGTAACGCTAAAAACCTTTGCAAAAATCTCCACTAGAAGGTGTTATCCTCGCAGTGATAGATCTGAATTCCCATTATACAAGGAGCCTATTGCATATTTAGTATATGAAACATGTATTCAAAATACAACATAAATTAGACCTCAACCTTGACATGCATTTCTTATGGAGCGGTTGATGGATAAGAGTCACAACCCATAGTCAACATCTCAATGGGATTTAAATTGAATAGATACAAACTTAGTGGTCTTAAGACATTAATTTTATTGTTATTGTATAAGGATCATGAGGGAACATCTAATAACAAGACCAAAATACATGGAAAACCCCTCATTATTGGATGGATCAATGGTAGGGAACAACAAGAATGTTGGGGACAAGAATTGTTTGTATTTGTTGGGAAAGGAATCATTTTTATTATAGATCTAATATTAGGATTTTGAGTGAATCAAAGAAAATGTTGGAACAATAGGCTTTGCTAGTTCATCACATCTTTGGATCTTCTTGATACAATCCATCGATAGTTGACGATTGACTAGAAGAGTTGACTAGGAGTTTGAATTAGGATTCAACTAGGAGACCAACTATTATTTCAATTAGTTGTGCCATTAGAACATAAAAATCAATTGGGGCGCAAAATAGGGAAAAAATCAAGGAGTTCATTATGTTCACTAACCAACCTACGTGGACCTTGAATTCCTCATTTCAAGGGAGTTGATTATGTTATCTCCTCAAATAAATTGGTAGATTTATTTGCTTTTAGGTGATAGGTGGTGATCTTAATTTATTTTTGAGCTTTTATAGCTACAAAACTTGAGTTTTGGTTTTTGTCTTAGAAAATAATATCACCCATAAAAGTCTCTTTTCAAATTTCCAAACTCACTTTCAACAGCTAACGTGTTTCCAAAACATGAGTGTTAGTTGTAGAAAGTGACGACTTTCAGCAGCTAAGGTGCGTCTCTCACAAGTTCGTGCGTTGTGGAAAGTATCGAATTCCAAAGTATCCAAAGAAGCAGGGTCGCGGGTCGTGCGTTGTTGAAAGTGAAGACTTTCTGCAGCTATGGAGCGGTTTTTACAAGGTTGTGCGCTGGTGAAAGTGAAAACTTTCCGTAGCTAAGGAGCAGTTCTTAAAAGGTCACACGCTGAGGAAAGTGAAGACTTTCAACAGCTAATGGGGGTTTTCCACAGGGTCATGCGCTGATGAAAGTGGGTAATGATGGAAGCTCAATTCTGCACGTCAAAATAGGATCGCAGTGCGAATCCGGCTCAGAAACTCACGCTCTGCAATCATGGCATCAGGGATGGCCAGTTCGAATTCAGTGGTACAGGTACAGAGGATGTATTGTCGGCCTGATAACATCAAATAAAATCGTTGTTTCCATATCACACCCTATTCGAGGAGGTATGTCAAAGTTTCAAATATCTTAAAACAAAGCCGACTCCCGAAGTACTTTCAACAGCGCGGAACCTCGGATCGAACAACAGTTACATGGGTTACAAATTGTCGGGATCTTCGAGTTATAGAATGGTGAGGAAGCGTAGCGGTGCTCTACTCAAGAGAGAGATGGATAACTTGTCCTTTTTACAGACACACCCCGAAGTCCAGAGACATTTTTCAAACGCAGGGTGTATTGAATTCGTTGAAAGATTGCAAATTGGTTGCCACCAGTCTACGGTAGAATCTTTTGCCAAGACTTTCGATGGGAACAAAGCTCATGTTGGGTCCATGGAAATTAGAGTGGATGAAGCTGCTATTGCTGCAGCAACAAGCCTACCAAGAACCGGTCAGAGATGGTTTAAAACCACTGCTCCCAAAAATCTGGATTTCAGAGCTTATTTGAAAGAGGGATACAAGCACAAGGCATGGAAAAAGGGTATGTTGGTTTCCTATCTAGAAGAAGAATGGCAGGAGTTGTTCAAAGGCATTCAGTTGTACATTACTTCAGAGGGCAGATATGATAAAGTTATGATGTATCACATCAAACTCCTGGACCATTTCACAGGCAAGACTCCCATTAATTTACCTTTTTTCCTACATAAAAGTTTGACTAAGGTTTGCAAGAAGATTAGGGCTCAACCCTTGAGCATAAAAAGTACTCTATGCCACTTCGGCCTCATAAAATTAATCATCCAGGAGGAATTGAAACAACAGGGAAGGAGCTGGGATCATTTTTTATTCTGGGAAGGTTTTGAAACACAGACCCAGTTAGCAAATGAACCAGGGAAAGATTCAAAGAAACAGTTTTCTCCTCAAAGTAGTTCAAGAAAAAGAAGGACCCTGTCAGGACCTCTAGAAGACAGAATTTCTGGAGTGAAGCCCCGCAGGTTGAAGAAAAGGTTAAACTTTGAGCAAACCATAGAGAAGACCACAGATAAAATCACAGTGCGTCCTACAGAGCAGAGTACAGGGAAGAATATACTAAACTTTCCCTATTCAGATTCAGAATTAGAGCAGCAAGATCAATGCCCTGTCACTGAGAATCCATAGCAGACAACTGAGTGTGCACAAAACTATGAGACCTTCACTCATACAGAAGAGGGAGAAACATCAAAAAGCTCCAAATCAAAGAAGTCTCAGAAGATTAAGCATCTCAAGGAGGTAATTGCCCAACAAGAGGTTTTGGAAAGGGTAATTAAAGAAAGGTATAAGAAGTTGTCTAAGAACTTCGAAAAAACCAACACTGCATTTGAGAGATTGGCTAAGGAAAGTCTTAAAGAGAAGAAAAGAAAGAAAAAACTCACCAAAGATTACAATAGCCTGTGGTGGCTTGCCAAGCGTCTTAAAAGGCAGATAAGAAGGTTAAAACAAAAACAGAGGCAAAAATCTCATCCAGATTTGAAGGTTCTCGCTCAAGTCGTCGTTAATATGCATGGTGAGAAATCAGAAACACACTAAATTTTGATGAAATAGAAATTTTGGAGGTGAAAACTCATTTTGAGCGCAATCAGGGATTTCACTAGCACAAAGCTATATTTTATGACCCGTTAGCTGTGGAAAGTGACGGCTTTCAACAACTAACCCGCGAAAAATTAAACGAGTTAGCTGTTGAAAGATGGAAAAGTAATTTTTGAAGCCAAGGATAGGACAATTCATTCCAAACAGGTTTTGAAGGAGCTCTAGTGTATCAATGGACTATCAGATCGCATGAAAAGGGTTCAGCATCAGAGGTTCGAGAGAATTTTGGTAACACATGCAAAACCATTTCCTAAAAAATCGACCATGAACGTTGGGAGATCCAATTGTCAAGACAGGTGTCGTGCTATTCTTCACCACATTGTAGATACCAGGAGCTGAAGGATGCAGATGGCGAACTTTGGAGTTGGAAGACAGTTCAAGTTCCAAGTTTAGTGGTTAAAACTTTATTTTCAAGTTATTTAGATAGAATTGAATTGTTTTTATTAAATACAGATCCATGTTTTTAGGATCTGTGAAACTGCTTGTAAGAGGCTATAAATGCCTATTTTTGATATGAGACTAGGGTTCGATTTTGGGTTCTACATGCTGCTACTGTAATCAAGAGACTTATTCTTAATATATGAAACATTGCAAGCTTCCTTCAGTTGTGTTGTCAGACTTTTTCTTTTATGTTCTCTGATATCTTATGAGTGAATGATTTCTTTATTGGAGCTTATTCAATTCACATGTGACCGTCATCTCACTAGCTGATTGATTAAGTTAAGAATCATAAGTTATTTCCTTAGTTCTTTAACCCGTTGTGCTTGTTTTATATGAGTATAATCTGGTTCATGAGCTATCTTCTCTTCCATTTAATCAAACCTTGTCTGATTGCATTCCTAGAAGGCCTTGTGATATTTGATATCTCTAGACAGTCTTAAACACACAGTCCAACCCCTAGATATTCATCTTGATCCAAAAACCACATCAATTATTAAGAAAATATTTCCCAAAAAGAGTTAGTTACCAGGCATCTCCGACTTACAGCCTAGGAGAGTTTCCTGGAGTGATAACAAATTGGCGTCGTTGCTGGGGAGAGGAGATCGAAGCTCAGCTTCTCTGGGAGATGACATAGATCTAGTTCTTGATGATAGACAAGAAGTAGACACTATAAGTTGTACATTTTCTATCTGGCGACTCCATTGAAATGAAGTGGCTCCAAAAAGAGCTCACACCAGGGCGAACCAAGAAGGCCCATTGAGAACACCAGTTTCTGATCCCGAGAAGATCATCATTAAGGGCAAAGCTTTGCAAAGACATGCTTTCGGATCTGCAAGGGCAATCGATTCAGGTATTCAAACTGATACTCATCCTTCCATATCTAAAAATCCTTTGGTTGAATCCCCTACTGAAACTCAAAATTATCAGGAAATTGAAAATTCATCTCAAGTTTCTAAGGTAGAAGAACCTTCATTTTCTTCTAATATTACTGATTTTGTTCTTGAGATTGACATTTTATCCCATCCAAAAGAAGTGAATATTAAATCCTCCAAACAGAAAGAAAAATATTCCTCATCTTCTTTTGATTCATCACCCATCAAACCTTCGAAAGGTGTCTTATACATTGTTCAAGGATAAATTCGTGAGTGCGGACACAGACCAATCTCCCCAGATCCACCTCGATCTGGAACAAACTATGACAGAATACTACTCTTTCCCTAGTTCTAAAGTATTGAATGGACAAGAGAAGAAGGATGATGTACTTACTTTATGAAAGCTCTCCTTATCTCTGTTGATCCTTTCTCTGCTACGATGCTCTTGCGTCGTCCAATCACAACAA
>ML805935.1:153118-167852 GCA_009831015.1 Picea engelmannii | reverse complement strand
TACTATCTTCAAAAGTGTGATTTAGAGAAGCTGATAAGTGTAACTTTCTTCATGAAAATGATCTTAAAGAAGAGTTAGATCTTCCATCATCATGTCATTATCATGTCATCATCTTGATAACCAAAAATGTGGATAACATACACTCACACCAATCTGCCTGTTCTTGAAGAAATTCTCCATGATCTGTACTCTAATGGTGAAGAGAATTTAGCGTTGTTGCTTGGTCAATTTTATAAAGCCTCTTATTTCTCACCGATTTCTGAACCTTCTGCTCAAGACAAAGTAAGACAACCATTCTATTCTAACTCATGTAGCTCATCTCCTCCATCATCTCCTACAAGTTCCTCATCTGTATCAATCACCAAGACTGCCATGGTTTCCCCTTTGACCAGGATGGAACAGATCTTGGCAAACAGATATGCCCCACTTGTATTTCCAAATCCCTTGTCTGCCATGCCAACAGGTGACTATCATAAATATATGCCAAAGTTTACAGGAGCAGGGGAGTATACTATTGAAGAACACATTGAAGCTTTTTATGCTTATGCAGAAAACATTAATATTTCAGAAGAAGATGTGTGGACTAGAGTTTTTGTTCAGATTTTGGATGGCCAAGCCCGAAAGTGGTTCAAAGAGCTACCAACAAATTCGATCACTGGCATTGAACAATTAGATGAGGTATTCTTGAAGCATTGGGGAGAAAGAAGAGATCTGTTATACTACACTTCTGAGTTTGGAAATTTGAAGAGGGATGATGGAGAGTCTGTCTCAGACTTCATCAAGAGATTTAATAAAATGTTTGGTAAGATCCCTGCAGAGATTAAACCAAGCGATGCATCAGCAAAGATCACATTCTCTGCTGCCTTTGATTCAGAGTTTTGTCTTATCCTTAGAGAAAGACGATCAGCCACGCTTTCTTTAATGCAAGATGTCGCCCTCGAGGTTGAGTCTAACATTACAGCATCTCAGAAGCTTAAAGGAAGGGCTGAGAGGAAGAAGTCTGCTATTGAGTCATCTTCTTCTTCTAGCAATAAAATGGAAAAGATGGAGAAGATGTTAGAAAACCTGACGTTTGAAATGTCAAAGTTAAAGGTTCAAAATCAGCAACCAGCAAGGGCAAAAGAGCCAAATGCTTTTGCCTCCAGAAATCCAAATGCTTTTCCTTACAGAAGGAATAATCCACAAGTTCAGATCCTTCAAAGAGATAGAAATCCAGTTGATGATCAGAGGGTCATACCACCTTTTCAAAATGCAGTATTATATGAAGAGCAACAACCACCTCACGATGAAATCGAAGATGCAGACGAGATAAACTGTTTTGGTGATGAAAATGATTCTTCATTTTTGACATAGGTAGACTATGAAGAAGCCCTGATGGATCAGCAAATTCAAGAGGCAGGTGCTGAAGGAGTTGTCTACTTGACAGATGATCAGAAAGGTTACAACTTAAGTTCCAAGAAGAATGCTGCTCTAAAAACACCCATTACTGCTCCTGTGGAGAACAAGGAAGATTCTGCTCCTGTGAAGAGTAAAGAGGTTGCTGCCAAGAAGCCTCCCACTCCTGAAAAATAGACCCCCCTTCCAACAAAACAACTGAAGAAACAAACTTAGCCCCCAGCCAAGGATCAAGTCAGTCTCAAAGCTCCTTCCCATGAGGTAAAGGTTTCAGACAAGCCATCTTCCTCTTTCAATTTTGAATCAGAAATTCAAAAGGTTAAGATACCAATGCCTTTAACTAAGCTCATGAAGAATGAAATCTTTAGATCAGCCATCCTGAAGTCTCTTGAGTCAAAAACCTCTCCATCAGATGATTTTGTTAACCTACAATATGATCAACCTAAAGTGACCATAGGGCCTATGATAGAAGACCGAGACAATTCTTGTCCACCATTTTACTCATCCTTAAATGTCCATGACAAAATCCTTCACAATTGTTTGCTTGATTCTGGGGCATCACATAATCTTATGCCAAAGGCGGTGATGGATGAGCTTGGTCTCGAAGTCACCAAACCATATCAATATCTTTTCTCCTTTGATTCTAGAAAAGTCAGATGTCTCGGTCTCATCAAAGACATGGTCATTAACCTTGCTCAATTGCCAATGAGAAGCATGGTTATGGATGTGGTGGTTGTTGATATTCCACCTAAGTTTGGGCTTCTTTTGTCTCGTTCATGGGGAAAAATATTAGGAGGTACATTGCATATGGATCTGTCATATGCTACGATTCTGGTGTTTGGGGGGGAGCTGAAAAGACTTTACAGGGAAAACCAGCTTGCTTACATCATCAGCGATGGAAAGAATTCCGTCAATCACCTTATCTATGCTGTGGATACAGATTTTGGTTCATGCATCCTTCATATTGATGATGGTCAATCAACTCCTATGAAGCTAGTGAAGCCTATGGAGCAGCAGTCTGAAAGTGAAGACATTTCATTCTGGACTATGTACTTTGATGGGGCTAGCACTAAGGATTCAACAGGTGTTGGAGTAGTCTTGATCTCTCCCTCAAAGGAGACCATATATTTGTCTTTCAAGCTCGACTTCAGAGCTACTAACAACATAGCAGAGTATGAGGCTCTGCTATTGGGATTAAATTCAGCCAAAGAGATGGGGATAAAAGGTTTGAAGGTTTTTGGAGATGCAGACCTCATTATTCAACAGGTAAACAACACCTTTCAAGATAAGCATGTCAGATTGAAGGCTTACAGGGACGAGGTATGGAAAGTGCGTGATTCTTTTTCTGTTTTTGAAATTTCATATATACCAAGAGATATGAATCAGCTCGCTGATTCTCTTGCTGTTTTAGCCAACACATTCATTCCTCCCATGCCCCCTAAGCTCAGTTATGAGGTTCAAGTAAAATATCGACCATCCTTACCTGACAATATCAAATATTGGAAAGTTTTTGAAGATGATGATGAACTCAATAGATTTCTCCAAGTGGTGGACGAATTTTCTGATTTGCATATTGATCAGCAGAATCTAAATGAAGAAGAATCACAAAAATCAGAGCTAAGGAAAAAATTGGGTCAGCATGATATTGTTCAACTACCCAACAATTATATACCTTGAGGTTTGGTGCCCTTAGAAAGGCTCTTTGATCAGAATGATGTTCCTTACAAGCCAGAGAAAAAGGAGAAAGATCCATCTATTCACGAGCATAACATAGGAGGTAAAATCCAGCCCAAATTTATAAATTTATCTTCCGAATTGACTGTTGAACAGAAATCCAAATACTGTAGTGTTTTGAAGGAGTTTTCTGATGTTTTTGCTTGGAAATATAGCGACCTAAAGACTTATGACCCTGATATTATTCAACATAAGATACCTCTTGAAAAAGACACTATTCAATTTAAGAAAAAGCTCAGGCGTATCAGTCCTCTTCTGCTGCCTGTGATCGAGAGAGAAATTAAAAAACTCCTCGATGCCAAGATCATAATTCCCTTGAGATACTCCAAATGGATTGCCAATCTGGTGATCGTAAGGAAGAAGAATGGTGAGGTCAGATTGTGTGTAGATTTCATAAACCTAAACAAATTCTCTAAGAAGGACAAATATCCCCTCCCTAAGATGGAACACTTGTTGCAGAGGATTTCAGGGGCCAAGGTCATGTCTTTCCTTGATGGTTTTTCCGGTTACAATCAGATTTCTGTCCACTCTGATGACCAGGAGAAGACAACATTTACCACTCCTTGGGGTACCTTTATGTACTCCAAGATGCCATTTGGGCTAATGAATGTCGAGGCCACATTCCAAAGGGCCATGGACATAGCCTTCGTGGGAGAAAAGGACAAGTTTGTCCTCTTATACCTTGATGATATCACAGTGTATTCCAGCAGCCATGAGGAGCATCTGAAACATTTGAGAAGAGTATTCTTAAAATGCAGGCAGTTCGGGATCTCATTGAATCCCAAGAAATCCTTGTTTGCTCTAAGGAAGGGTAGGCTCTTAGGCCACATCGTCTCAGCAGAAGGTGTAATGATTGATCCATCACGAGTGGAGGCAATTCAAAAGCTGTCCTTGCCGAGGTCCAAAAAGGACATTCAATCACTGCTCGGTAAGATAAATTTTGTTAGAAGGTTTGTGCCGAATTTTGCTGAATTAATTAAACACATAACATGCATGCTGAAAAAAGGGTCTGAGATAAAATGGACAGACAACGCGAGAAACTCTTTCTAGGACACCAAGTAAACGATCATCGAATCTCCGATTCTGATCAGCCCAGATTATAGTAAGACCTTCTATGTCTTTTTCTTTTCCTCCTATGACACAGTGACAACAGTCCTACTACAGAAAGACGAGGACAACTTTGATCATCCCGTGGATTTCTTCAGCAAAACACTTAGGGATGTTGAACTAAGGTATGACCCTATCGAGAAACAAGCTTACGCTCTCATAAAAGCTTTAAAATCCTTCAGAATTTATATTCTTCACTCAAAGGTCATCGCATATGTTCCTTCATCTTCTGTAAAAGAAGTTTTGACTCAGCCAGATATTGATGGAAAGAGGGCGAGATGGATTGCAAATATGATTGAGTTCAATATTGAAGTAAAGCCCACCAAACTGGTAAAAGGCCAGGGCCTTGACAATATTTTAACGGAGGAAAATCATAAGCTGCTGGATATTAATTTCATAGGAGAAAGTTCAGAAAATTTACAGACAGAGTTGGCAGCGGAAGAGCAACATGACAGTCAACAAGTGGCAGAGCACTTGTCTTCCTGTGAATGGTATTCTGGCATTATACATTTCTTGTAAAATCTTCAAGTTCCTCCTGAACTCAGTTTGACTCAAGCTCATAGCTATCAAATTCTGCATTTATAATAATTTGTTATATTGGAGAGACCCTGCTGGTTTGCTTCTCAGGTGTTTAGATAAATAAGAGTCTGTCGAAGTGACACATCAGTTTCATTCAACCGTTTGCAGCGGTCATCATTACTGGAAGACTACTGCCCATAAGATCCTGAGGGCTGGATATTATTGGCCTTTCCTCTTCTCAGATGTGTGTGCATTCGTCAAATCTTGCGACAAATGCCAAAGATTTATCGGTAAGGAACAACTAAAATCTTTACCCCTGAGACCTATAGTGGTGAATGGCCCTTTTCAGCAGTGGGGTTTAGATTTTATAGGTGAGATAAATCCTTCATCCAGTGATCAGCACAAGTGGATTCTGGTAGCCACAGATTATTTCACAAAGTGGATAGAGGCGATCCCCACTCGGAATGCTACACACCAGGTAGTCATGAAGTTTCTCTATGAAAATATTTTGAGCAGATTTGGTTGTCCCAAGAGGTTGGTGGCAGATAATGCAACATCATTTAAAGCAGAAGAATTGGTAGACATGTCTGAATCAATGGGAATCCATCTTGCACACTCGACTCCCTACTATCCTCAAGGTAATGGCTTGGCTGAATCGTCAAATAAAAGCTTGATCAAAATCATAAGAAAACTGTTAGAGGAAAATAAAAAGAATTGGGATTCCAAACTGAAATTTGCTCTGTGGGCAGACAAAGTAACTATTAAAAAATCCATAGGAACTTCCCCATTCAAGCTAGTTTATGGGACTGATGCGATTTTTCCTGTTCAGTTAGTTTTTCCTATGGCTAAGTTCTTTCAGGAAGAGAAGACCGAGCCAAATGACATGGTAAGAAGGATGCTTGATTTGGTGGAACTGCAACAAGTCCACGAACAGTTAGTGGACATATTAGAAGCTCATCAGATGAAGATCAAAAATACTTTTGACAGAAAGGCGAAGGTGGACAGTTTTCAGATTGGTGATTGGGTTCTAAAGTGGGATGCTCTTAGATAGGACAAAGGCAATCATAAAAAGTTCGATTCCTTGTGGACGGGACCTTTTATGATTACTTAGGTGCAAAACAACAACACTTTCATTCTGTAGAATCTGGAAGGTGAAGGAATGTTCAGTGGCCCGGTAAACGGGCGATTTCTAAAACTCTATTTCGTCTAAGGCTGTGAAGCCTAGACATTGTAATGTTAGTCTTAGTTTTTGTTTTTGAATAACTCCATGCCTAATGGAAACACTAGCAGATAGTTTAGTTTTTTAGGTTATTTTTCAGGAAAGGCATTGATTCTATGATTCTTGAAACCTCACAGGGAGGTGTTCATCCCCAATAGGAGCCAGTGTTATCTCCTCAAATAAATTGGTAGATTTATTTGCTTTTAGGTGATAGGTGGTGATCTTAATTTATTTTTGAGCTTTTATAGCTGCAAAACTTGAGTTTTGGTTTTTGTCTTAGAAAATAATATCACCCATAAAAGTCTCTTTTCAAATTTCCAAACTCACTTTCAACAACTAACGTGTGTCCAAAACATGAGTGTTAGTTGTAGAAAGTGACGACTTTCAGCAGCTAAGGTGCGTCTCTCACAAGGTCGTGCATTGTGGAAAGTATCGAATTCCAAAGTATCCAAAGAAGCAGGGTCGCGGGTCGTGTGTTGTTGAAAGTGAAGACTTTCTGCAGCTATGGAGCGGTTTTTACAAGGTTGTGCGCTGGTGAAAGTGAAAACTTTCCGCAGCTAAGGAGCAGTTCTTAAAAGGTCACGCGCTGAGGAAAGTGAATACTTTCAACAACTAACGGGGGTTTTCCACAGGGTCATGCACTGATGAAAGTGGGTAATGATGGAAACTCAATTCTGCACGTCAAAATAGGATCGCGGTGCGAATCCGGCTCAGAAACTTACGCTCTGCAATCATGGCATCAGGGATGGCCAGTTCGAATTCAGTGGTATAGGTACAGAGGATGTATTGTCGACCTGATAACATCAAATCAAATCATTGTTTCCATATCACACCCTGTTCGCAGAGGTATGCCAAAGTTTCAAATATCTTAAAACAAAGCCGACTCCCGAAGTACTTTCAACAGCGTGGAACCTCAGCTCGACCAACAGTTACAGGGGTTACAAATTGTTGGGATATTCGAGTTATAGAATGGTGAGGAAGTGCAGCGGTGCTCTACTCAAGAGAGAGCTAGATAACCTGTCCTTTTTACAGACACACATTGAAGTCTAGAGACATTTTTCAAACGCAGGGTGTATTGAATTCGTTGAAAGATTGCAAATTGGTTTCCACCAGTCTACGGAAGAAGCTTTTTCCAAGACTTTCGATGGGAACAAAGCTCGGGTCCATGGAAATTAGAGTGGATGAAGTTGCTATTGCTGCAGCAACAAGCCTACCAGGAACCGGTCAGAGATGGTTTAAAACCACTGCTCCCAAAAATCTGGATTTCAGAGCTTATTTGAAAGAGGGATACAAGCACAAGGCATGGAAAAAGGGTATGTTGGTTTCCTATCTAGAAGAAGAATGGCAGGAGTTGTTCAAAGGCATTCAATTGTACATTACTTCAGAGGGAAGATATGATAAAGTTATGATGTATCACATCAAACTCCTGGACCATTTCACAGGAAAGACTCCCATTAATTTACCTTTTTTCCTACATAAAAGTTTGGCTAAGGTTTGCAAGAAGATTAGGGCTCAACCCTTGAGCATAAAAAGTACTCTATGCCACTTCGGCCTCATAAAATTAATCATCCTAGAGGAATTGAAACAACAGGGAAGGAGCTGGGATCATTTTTTATTCTGGGAAGGTTTTGAAACACAGACCCAGTTAGCAAATGAACCAGGGAAAGATTCAAATAAACAGTCTTCTCCTCAAAGTAGTTCAAGAAAAAGAAGGACCCTGCCAGGACCTCCAGAGGACAGAATTTCTAGAGTGAAGCCCCGCAGGTCGAAGAAAAGGTTAAAATTTGAGCAGACCACAGAGCAGACCACAGAGCAAATCAGTCCTACAGAGCAGAGTACAGGGAAGAATATACTAAACTTTCCCTATTCAGATTCATAATCAGAGTAGCAAGATCAATGCCCTGTCACTGAGAATCCTGAGCAGACAACTGAGTGTGCACAAAACTATGAGAGCTTCACTCATAGAGAAGAGGGAGAAACATCAAAAATATCCAAATCAAAGAAGTCTCAGAAGATTAAGGATCTCAAGGAGGTAATTGCCCAACAAGAGGTTTTGGAAAGGGTAATTAAAGAAAGGTATAAGAAGTTGTCTGAGAACTTCAAAAAAACAAATACTGCATTTGAGAGATTGGCTAAGGAAAGTGTTAAAGAGAAGAAAAGAAAGAAAAAACTCACCAAATATTACAATAGCCTGTGGTGGCTTGCCAAGCGTCTTAAAAGTCAGATAAGAAGGTTAAAACAAAAACAGAGGCAAAAATCTCATCCAGATCTGAAGGTTCTTTCTCAAGTCGTCGTTAATATGCATGGTGAGAAATCGGAAACACACTAAATCTTGATGAAATCGAAATTTTGGAGGTGAAAACTCATTTTGAGCGCAATCAGGGCTTTCACCAGCGCAAAGATAGATTTTATGACCCGTTAGCTGTGGAAAGTGACAGCTTTTAACAGCTAACCCGCAAAAAATTAAACGAGTTAGCTGTTGAAAGATGGAAAAGTAATTTTTGAAGCCAAGGACAAGACAGTTCATTCCAAACAGGTTTTGAAGGAGCTCCAGTGTATCAATGGACTATTAGATCGCATGCAAAGGGTTCAACATCAAAGGTTCGAGAGGATTTTGGTAACACATGCAAAACCATTTCCTAAAAAATCGACCATGAACGTTGGGAGATCCAACTGTCAAGACAGGTGTCCTGCTATTCTTCACCACAGTGTAGATACCAGGAGTTGAAGGATGCATATGGCAAATTTTGGAGTTGGAAGACAGTTCAAGTTCCAAGTTTAGTGGTTAAAACTTTATTTTCAAGTTATTTAGATAGAATTGAATTGTTTTTATTAAATACAGATCCATGTTTTTAGGATCTGTGAAACTGCTTGTAAGAGGCTATAAATGCCTATTTTTGATATGAGACTAGGGTTCGATTTTGGGTTCTACATGCTGCTACTGTAATCAAGAGACTTATTCTTAATATATGAAACATTGCAAGCTTCCTTCAGTTGTGTTGTCATACTTTTTCTTTTTTGTTCTCTGATATCTTATGAGTGAATGATTTCTTTATTGGAGCTTATTCAATTCACATGTGACTGTCATCTCACTAGCTGATTGATTAAGTTAAGAATCATAAGTTATTTCCTTAGTTCTTTAACCCATTGTGCTTGTTTTATATGAGTATAATCTGGTTCATGAGCTATCTTCTCTTCCATTTAATCAAACCTTGTCTGATTGCATTCCTAGAAGGCCTTGTGATATTTGATATCTCTAGACAGTCTTAAACACACATTCCAACCCCTAGATATTCATATTGATCCAAAAACCACATCAATTATTAAGAAAATATTTCCCAAAAAGAGTTAGTTACCAGGCATCTCCGACTTACAGCCTAGGAGAGTTTCCTGGAGTGATAACAGATTACATCTTGGTGCTATAAAATATGTCTCTATGGGTCAATCTAAGCATGCAATGAAATGTTGTAAATCATGTGTTGTGTATATAAATATTTTGGTTTCTTACACTTCTTTTTATGTTGAGTTATGGTCAGTTGTTCTTAAGTGTTGTAATAGTGTCTCTAGACACCACCTCTCTCTTGGAATACTAGCTCTTTGATCTACCTGATCTTTTGATTCTCCAACATGGTATCAAAGCTAGTGGTTTATATCTTGCATGTTGTCTACAAGTCTTCTGGAGGCTATCAATTATCTTGATGAGTCAAATTTATGTAGTATATTGAATCATGATTTATACTTACAAATTTAATTTGGGATTAGATCAATAGATAAACATTATGGGTTTCAAGATAGATCTTATGGTTTTGATTGGCCACAATTACAAAATATGGCACAATATATGGAAACCTTGTTTAAGAGTAAAACATTGTGATAGTTTAGTAATACTATCATTCTAGAACCAAAGGATGATTAATATAATTTTGTCATTGATAGGAAGAAGGATGAGACTGTACGAGTCATAACAACATACTTCACTAGAGAGATTTGATTTCATATAGTGGGGATCAACTACCCAAAATTTGCATGGAATAATATGAAGACTCTATTTGATAAAACTAATGAAAGTCAACATATGCAAATTGAGAAAAATTTAATCTCTTTGGAACCTCTATCTTTTGAAATATGTTGGCATAGGGATGGACCTGGGGGTCAACGCTGCAACAACACACCAACAAAACCCTAACTATCGACCCTTTAGGCAACACCTGTGAAGTAGAAAAAGTCTCACCCAAGGTAGAGGCAGGGGGGGTTATAGGACTCAGGTGTCTGTAACCAAGTTGGGACATAGATATGTGATTATAACACTTCACAAAGTAATTTAATAACACTTAGAAGATGATATGCATTACTTCATTAGCTTTATTAACATCATAGAACAAACCCTAAGATAGATCATCGTAGTAACAGTAAATATTAAGCACTTCCACTACTTAGCACACAAAATAGAGTTAGATATAACATTCATTCATCCTTAACACACGTGAAGCACTAAGCATCTATAGATATATCTAACATAGATAATAAGCAAGAAGATTCATAATATAAACAACACAACACAAAGCAACCATAAGACACAAGATATACGTGGTTCACCCCAGTGTGGGGTTACGTCCACCAACTGCTTCATATTCTTTATTATTCTTCAATCTCTTACATTCATCTTCTCCTATGCACTAAGCCATAGAGACAAGCTTCACATCAGACATGAGATCTACGCACTGAGCATCAGATCCTCCTTCCCAAAATTAGGTCAAGGCACAAAACCAACTTCTTTATCAAGCACATAGCCTTACATACACTTTTTGTTGCATGAAGCACTCATAAATTATTTCACTTAGCTACTTATACTTCGCTCTCTAAGTATCTTACATCATTTCTCTCCTTCTACCTTACAATATTACTTATTTATACTTTTACAATAAGGCCTAATAATGGGTAAACCCATGGGCTGACATCCCATAACCCATTACAAAAACCCTAAGAACCCCTTGTTGGGTCCACAAATCCCACAAAACAAGTGAGATCCATGATCTCATCTTTGCCTGGTCGTTCCTTCCTCGATCACTACATAAAAGTCCAAAAATTGGTCAAACCTAACCTTGACTTCCTCAAAACATAGACGAGGGCCAACAGGCCCCCAACACTATACTGTGACTCATCCCAAGTCACTCAGGTCTGGGAAACGCTGCTTCGAAGGCCTCAATATTCACTCAAGTGGCCTCAAATTGCTACTTCGCCTAAGCCTCCCGCTCAACAAGATCTTGGATCAGCTTCTCTGTAATAGGCCCTTCCAGGCATTGTTCCACTATTGCAACCATTTGGTCTAGTTGCGAGCCTTGTCCCTCAATTTCTTCGAACACCTTGCAGGCTTCATCCTGCATAGGTTGCAGCTTCTACGTGACTTCCATTACCATGCCCTGGATGGAAGTAATTTGTTTCTGTACCACACATTGTTCCTGATATCTCTTCATTCTTTCTACCACAGTGAGTAGCTTCATCTGTGATTGTACTGACAATGCCTGCTACTGTGCCTCCTGTAACTGCGCTTCCAGTTTCCTTAGCTCTATATCTTCTGGGAGGCGTTCATAAGTCTGTTCTCTTCTATTGCTCATTTGTTTTCATTCTGAGATGAGGGATCTAATCCTTCCAACTGCGTTCTTAGCGGCTTCCTCCCTTTGATCGCGCACCTCCTGTGGAGTGCTCGGTACTGCTTAGATCTCTAACTCCGTTATCCTTGCTTGAAGTTGTTGTATGGCCTCAACGAGCTTCACCACCTGAACCTCGACCAACTCATGTTCCTCCTGTTCCAAGCCTGGCACAGAGCGAAGTGATTTATTCACCGCTTCTTTGACCACAGTCTGCTTTGCGAGCAGTTGGTCCTTTTCTCTCTGTATCTTTTCTTTTTCCTCCTCGATCATCGCCTGAAACTCATCTCTCTCATTTTCATAAGAGGTTATACAGTACCACGCAACTCGTACTTGCTCTAAGACCTCCTCTTTCTCTTGCTTCAGTGCTTCTATAGCTTTCTCCTTTTCTTCTTGGACTTTCTGAACTCAAACCTCTATCACATCTGCAAGTCTTCTTAATTGGGCGGGCTCATCCCCCAATTCTGCAACCTATGATGAACAAGGCGTAGTAGGTACTACGCGGATCAATTGAATAACTTTTTGTATTTCCTTAAGCTCCTTCTCGACCCTTTCATACAAATCTTTCTTCTTTTCTCCATATCTTTGCAAGAGATCTTCGGATGCATCCTCCATTGCTCCGCGGACTAGACTGATGTCGTCCTCTGTAAACGTGGCCTCTAGCCGGGGCTTACTGGCGTGGGTCTTCTTTCTTGCTGAAGGTTTCTACAGAGAAACCTTCCACTTCTGTAATGTTTCAGTAGGGGGGTCTTTCGGCGGTGTAGCTTCGCCTTCTCCTTTCTTTTATCCTTCTTCCCCTTCTCCTTGTCCATCTGCTTGGTCTTCTCCTCCTCCTCCTCTTGTGGGTGAGCCAAATCCATTTTCTTCATAGGCATTTTCCTCCTCATCAGTCTCTATATTCTGGGCTTCCTCCTTTTTCTTCTTCTTCTTTGCACTGGACTGTCCTGCATGTTCAAACCGGGTGACCAAGGGGATTCCTATAATGTCAACATCAGAGAGTTCGTCATCAACAACAGGTGTCTGAAATTCCTCCGACCATTCCTTCATGATCTACTCCATGTCTTCATTTGTTAGCTTGTAATAAGATTGTAGCTCCTCGTTTCTCTCATCTTTGTGCGCAGTGATATAGATAAAATGTGGATCTGCACGGAACTTGGCTATCAGTCTGTACTGGTGGAGGGTGTGCGGTGTCATGCGTGGGAATGACTCGATGGAAACCTTCAATTGATGATAATACACATGGAACATGGCATTCAACTTCCATTGCTTTGACATGTCGTTTTTTGTACCACAAGTTTGAGAACCTAGCGGCCAACGACTCTGATGGTTCGATCTCCGTGAAGGTGTCTCCTTCCAACATTTTCCAAGAAACAAATGCAATCAATACAAGAAGCTAGCTAAAGTGGAACTCGTATCCCTGATCATGATCTTCACAACAGTCTTTCTCTATCTCATTGATGAGGTAACTCGCCCAATTCATCTGCATTCGCTCCACACATTTTCCTACGAGGTCCACCACAAAACTGGTGACCTGTGTGGGGAAATTATTTCTTATGAGCTTTCCAGCTATGAGTTGGAAAATGAGGCACACTGCACCATCCTGGATAGAGACTACCTTGTAGCCTCACTTTCCCTTTTCAACTTCTCCATAAGCCTCCTTGATGCGCTGGGCCAGGAAGCGGTCTGAGGTATTCACTGGGTAAAATTGTTGAGGGTCGGGTCCCTGCATGATAAATCTTGTAATCAGGTGGATCAATGATGGATCCACATTAATCCATCGGTCGAGCCATAGGTATCACCCATGGTAGCACGACAAGAGGAGTTTAACGCAAGCGTTAACCTCCTGGCGACGACCAAAATGGGGAATCTTCATCACATTTAGTATAGTGGACTGCACCAGCTCCTTAATCCATGGTTGGGAGAATAGGAGAGGCTTCTTCCTGGTGGTCTTCGTCAAGTATCTATGGGGTGTGAGCATCACATATTTATTTCTATCTCCAAGGTTGAAGTCATTGTTCTTCAGTAGTGGGAACTGTCCCAAATGAATCCCAACTACACGTATTCCTTTCAGGATGTATGCGGTGATCAAAGTGTACTTGAAGTCCCAGGGGATGCTATCGTGGTTAACCGCACCCACCAGATGTGAGATATAATATGGTAATATCGATGGGATCTACTTCGCAATAGACAAATCGTCGCGATGCTTACTTCGTTGTTCAGTCGCGGGGTTGACATTGTTGGTTGTGGAGCCTGATTATGTTCTTGATTCAGAGGTCCTTGCTTTCAGCCATGTTTATGCCCCATGAAGACTTTACACCCCAAAAGTATGTACACTCTTCCACGCGGGGGAGTGCAGAGGGGGGTTACCCCCTTTGTGGGGTCCAGGGGCGAAGCCCCAGAAGGAAAAATTGCCCTGTAAAAGTATATTGTAATTTCATTGTAAATCTGGACCATTCATTATAAGGTCATAGATCTAATGGTAGAAATTATGTTAGGGTTTTTTTCCCTAGAAGGAAACCCTCTTTTATGAGGGAAATGTATTGTGGCTATGTATGATGGCGAATATTGTATTCTGAGAGAGGAGACTGTGAGAGAAAGAAGAGGAAGTTACATCGGGTTTTGTTGTAGGTTGTATCCCTTCATTTGCTGGATAATAATAAAGGAAGGACCTGACAATTTCTCTGGTGGACGTAGCCCACACTGGGTGAACCATGTAAATCTATGTCTCTCTTGTATTGTGTATCTTCTATGTTTTGTTTCTGCATTTGTTTTATTTTATTGCTCCACGGTCCTGTTTTTCTAACAGACATGGCTCAAACGACATCCAGTCAAAGGGGAATCCTGGAGTCCCCTGGTCGACGATGCATGTACTCCTTTAGACATATATTTATCAACCATAAACTTCTTAAGAACCTCCTTGAATAACTTCTCTAACTCAATGCGTTCGCCCAACATTCTCACAGTTAAACTGTTGAAATAATGTAACTGCGAAGAGAATTCTTATTATTATTTTATTATTGGATTAAATCCCCATTGCGGATTAATCATGTCATTATTATTATTATTGTTATTAGATTAATCCCCATTGAGGATTAATCATGTCGGTAATTGT
>ML805935.1:118700-147387 GCA_009831015.1 Picea engelmannii | reverse complement strand
CCTAATGCTGATGAAGAATACCCTTCTTGTTAAGGGGGAGTGTTGAAATAATGTCACTGCGAAGAGCATTCTTATTATTATTTTATTATTGGATTAAATCCCCATTGCGGATTAATCATGTCATTATTATTATTATTATTGTTATTAGATTAATCCCCATTGAGGATTAATCATGTCGGTAATTGTATAAGGGCCAAATCCCCTTTTGCGGATTGGTCATCGGACAATTACAAAGGGAAGAATAAGAAGTCGGCCCCAATAGTTATAATGGAAGACCCATAATTAATTAAAGGTGGGTTTACCCACCCAGAGTGAGAGGTCGGCCCTGCCAGATTGTGACCTTTCACACATGCCATTTTGATATAAATAAGAGGCTAGCACCTCACTTCTAACACACAACTACACTTGCTCATTATCTTATGAAGCAAGCTGCAATTGGAAGTTGGAGAGAGGAGAAGAAGGGTGGCACATCTCTTGGGGAGGACTTTCTGTATTGGTTTGAGTTATCTCTTGAACATTGTATAAGCCATTTATGATAAGGAAGTTTTTGTTGGGTTTTCTTCCCCTAGAGGGTTTCCCAGGATAAATGTTGTGTCTCTTGTGAATGTGTATTTCTCAGTGATCTTGTTCTTATTATTCTCTTATCTAATGAAATGCAAAGAACTATAATAATGGCATAAACATTAACATAAACAGGCAGGTCGGGGTAGGTGAACAAATAAGCAGGGCAGACAAACAGACAACGACGTCTAGTTTCTAATAACACAATACAATCAATTCTCTTCTTGTCTCAGATAATCACGGGTAGCAAAAAGTGGTCCCAGCATAGCGTCCGACGGGTTAAATAAGTGAGCTTCGTAACATATTCTTCCAACGGGAACGCATGATTCCATTAATGTGATTCTGTCCATTATGGCGCGGTCTCAATGTCCCAAATATGGTCCATCTACCCATAAATGAGTTTCCTAGCCATTCTGGAGTGTCGTTCTAACAGTCAGGGTGCCTCCAACGGTCATATAGCTTTGCTGGGGCGAAGTCCCATTCTGTGTGGTTCTGTTTTTTCGGCGAGGTTCAAATCCAACAAAACTACCTCTGCGCAGTCTTTCATTTGTTCTCTGTAACTCCCTATAGCTTTTCCAACTTGGCTTTCTTCTTACTGAGCTTCCTTGCCTTCTTTCCTATGATCTGAGTCTTTCTAACTGTTTCTGGATTGCTCTTTCCATTCTCATTCTTATCTTTTCCTTGCGTAGGGACTTCACATTGCTGATGTGTTCTCAAAGGGTTCAAAGTTAATATCTCTTCTCTTATTTATTCCAGGGTGGGTATTCTTCTTTCTTGCATGGATAGGTCCTTCAAAACTTCTTGCGTTCTTTTAACTTCAACAACTAATTCTCCTGCATTTTGTTGCTTCAACTTAACTTCTCGTTCTTCTCTTAGTCAATCTATTTTTCTAGCCATGAAATCCCTAAGTTCCTGATTTTTCTTTTCTGTAGCTTCTTCTTTTGCTTTCCTTCTGATCTGATCCTTCTCGATCCAAGTCTTTCCTAACAAAAGTGGGAACGGGATGTTGTTCTCAACAAACCTAATGACTTCAAATTCCTCTTCAGTCGATGTTCCATGGATGATAACATGTATATTAGTAACTCTTCCACATAGGGTTATCATATTTCCCTTGAAAAAGCCTATCCTTCCCAATGAAGGTATCACAGTAGGCTTTCCCAAAATTTCTCAAGTGTTGTCTGTCATAATATTCACTTGTGTTTCCTCATCCAAGACACCGTCTATGTCGAAGTCTCCTATTCTTTCATTTATGCATTGTTTTACCTTCAAGATCTCTGGTAAAATGTCATCTTTGTGATCATTCATCGTTTCTTTCAACTGTGATAACATAGTCTAAGATTTCTCTGACTCATTCTCTTGATGATTTTCTAACATGCTCTTATTCTATTGACTTCCTTCATAATTTTCTTGTCTCATTTTTATTCATTGGACTTTAGCAATCATCCTTGGACAATCCTCAACTTCATGACCAACAATTTTACAACAATAACAAATAGGGCATATACCAGGGAATTCCTTAGCAAGATGTCCCGGTCTTTTGTAGTTATAACATAGTGTCAATCCTATCTTTATATTGTAAGTTCCCTAACTTCTTCTATACTGCACACTAGGATCACAATGTTGGACCTGCAATCTGTAAAAATTATTTCTAGGTTCCTGCATCCATTTATTAGTCCAAAAATTCTTTCTATGCATAGGAATAACATATCTTTGTTTATTTCTATCAAATTTATTCAGATCAACTCTTTCTTCCAACTTCTCCCTAGCTTTCAGACTAGGACATAATTTATTAAACATAGCTAAATTCATTCTTTCGAAACAATTTTTTTTCTTATCTTACTCTTATCAAAGAACAAAGCTTTACCTCTTTTCTTCAGATCAAGTTTCTTTCTTAGCACAGAGCTTCGCAAGTCAAGTAGAGTATTGTGCACTACAACAACAGATATACACAAATAGCTTCTCTTTTATTTACTTTAGTTCCTAGCAATCATAGTTTCAGGTCTCGAAAATGGAACCATTTGTTGGCATAGGGGTAGACCTGGGGTTCAACACTTCAACAACGCACTAACAAAAACCTAACTACCGACCCTTTCGGCAACACTTGTGAAGTAGGCGAAGTCTCACCCGAGGTAGAGGTAGGGGGGTTACAGGACTCAGGTGTCTGTAACCAAGTCGGGACATAGATCTGTGATTATAACGCTTCACAAAGTACTTTAATAACACTTAGAAGATTATATGCATTAGTTCATTAGCTTTATTAACATCAAAGATCAAACCCTAAGATACATCGGCGTAGTAACAATAAAGATTAAGCACTTCCACTACTTAGCACGCAACACAAAGTTAGATCTAACATTCATTCATCATTAACACACATGAAGCACTAAGAATCTATAGATCTATCTAACATACATAATAAGCAAGCAAATTCATAATATAAACAACACAGCACAAAGCAACTAGAAGACACAATATATACGTGGTTCACCCCAATGTGGGGCTATGTACACCAACTGCTTAATATTCTTTATTATTCTTCAATATCTTACATTCATCTGCTCCTATGCACTAAGCCACAGAGCGAAGCTTTGTAGAGGACAAGAGATATTTGCACTGAGCACCAGATCCTCCTTCCCAAAATTAGGTCAAGGCACAAAACCTACTCCTTTATCAAGCACAGAGCCTTACACACACTTTCTGTTGCACGAAGCACTCATAACTTCTTGTACTTAGCTACTTAGACTTCTCTCTCTAATTCTCTTACATCGCTTTTCTCCTTCTACCTTACAATCTTACCTATTTATACTTTTACAGTAAGGCCTAATCATGGGTAAACCCATGGGCCGACATCCCATAACCCATTACAAAAACTCTAAGAACCCCTTGTTGAGTCCACAAATACCACAAAACAAGTGAGATTGATAATCTCAGCTCCGCATGGGCGCTCCTTCCTCGATCACTGCATCAAAGTCCAAAAAGTGGTCAAACTTGACCAAGATTTCCTCAAAACTTGGTCGAGGGCCAACAACATAATTCTAACTAGTCTGGTCCTAAGCTAGTTATTCTTTCTTTTCTTGGGTGAGTTTAGGTTTGAGGCTAATGATTATGTTTCCCAAGTGCAACTAGTCTAACTCATTCCATTCTTTTTTCCTTATTTATTAATCACCAATGCATGACTAAAATATTTGGATACATAACATAATACATGTTCTTTCATAGACATGACCTATGCCATTAAACCAAAGTGGAGGTAATTGGACATATCTAATGGTATGGACAAAGTGGTAGGATAAATATGCAAAGATCAAAGTGATTTGATACAAGAGAGAATCTACGTAAACATATTTTCATGGAAACCTAAAGGTATCATATGATTGAAGCCTAGGAATGCTAATATTCTCAATGAAACCCAATTTATGCCTAACTATTTAAATCTAACTTGATATATCAATACATGCCACCAAAATTTAGGAGAAATAGTGTATCTACAACCAACATAAAATCAATTTGAACCTTAGTATTTCAGTTCATTTTGAAACAAAACATAATCTGTTTTGTCAAGGGTCAGGCTCTAAATGTGTCGTATAACGAAATTTTATAATCTTACATAAGGTAGAGACAATATTCAATTGGGAATATTACCAAAATACCCATTGTAGTCTTCTTATATTGTTATGTCCAACCAATATGATTTTCTCTTAATTTATAACCAATTGTAGCGACCATTACTCAACATCACTACTTAGACTTGCAATGGAAACCATAAATATTGATTACCATTTGATTTGAAATGTATATGATCAAAAAAATAAAATGTAAGAACCCAATACAAACCTTAAAATCTACCTAATTGTTTATTTAATACATTATACAACTAATGACTACCTGCATTCTTGGTGCACTCTATTAGATATTCATCTCTAATGTATTTGGTTTCAGTCAGCAAAGGTAATAAATCTGGATACCTCAAGTGTCATTTCCAAATAAACCGTGCGTGTGTCATTCAATTTTTGGGGTGTGTAAGTATCTTGTGCACTATGATTTCCCTATTTAACTTTTTACATGTTTCCACAATGATATTTTTACATGCCATAAGTGGAATGGGAATGGTTGGTTTCTTGCATGGGGACTTGTACTTGACATGAGGAAGCTTGGGTTGAAGAGTGGTCATGTAGGTGTTGTGGATCCAAAGAAACACATGGCTTAGGAAGGAACATTGGAGCATTAGACACCTTTAGAGAAGGGGCATTAGACATTTCTTGAGGAGTTCTCATCTTGGGTCCCTTTCTTGGTGTGTGTCCATACCTTGGAGCTTGATATTTTTTACTTACAATTGGAGCACTTCACATATGGACCTATCTAGTGTTTAGTTAGTTTTCTTGTTGTGGAGACAGTCTACTATATTATTGTTGGCCTCCCTCACCTTTCATATAAATAAAGGGAGGAGATAGTATTTTCATCATTCATATCGATCACTTGCTTTTGTTAGAGATGTGAGAACTAGTGAGTCTTTTCATCATTCATTGTACTTTTCCTTATTTGTCTTAGTGCTAGGTTCTCAAGGAGATTCAAGAAGAAGACTAGGGTTAGGTTTTTCCCTAACAAGAAAAGGGAAGCTAGGGTTTGGGAGAAACAATAGAGGAGTAAAGCCATCACTTCTTCTTGTAGTTCTTATGAGAAAATAAGACTAGGGTTTTGTGGCATTTCGAATACTACTTGGATTGCTTGATGTGGAGAAGATAATGGAAGACTATATTGTTTTATCTTGTACACTTGTGGGATGCACATGTAGGTGAAAAACATGAATTTTTGTGTTAGGAATAGGTCATGGAGAAATAAAAATAAAATAAATCAAAATAAATGTGGAAATAAAACACAGAAGAACATAATACAAGTGAGACATTGATATACATGGTTCACCTGATATGGGATACGTCCTTGGAGAAACAACTAGTCCTTCCTTTATTTTTTCCAACAAAAGCAAGGGATAACTGTTACATCAGATCTATTGCAACCTCCTCTTCACTCTCTCACAATCTCCTCTCTTAGAAAAAAAATATCTTTTATTGTATTAACTTCACCATTAAAATACAATATATAGGATCCCATGATATCCAAAAAACCCCTAATCCATTAAATTGTATTATATTTCAACTTTAATTCCTTAAACAAAATTAGAAAACCATGGGCCAAAAAACCATGTGTCAAAACCACCAAAAACGAATGCAAAAAAACACCCCAATTTTTTTTCTCAGGGGATCCACCCCCAAACCCCCAGACAAGGGGGGTTTTATCCCTCACTACTTTTGACACAATGTAATAGCATGTGGGACTAATCATGCAAATAATATAGCAAATACCCAACAACCCCTCCCCAGGGACCAAGATCCCAACACAATTGAAAAAAGACCTTTGTATTGGGAAGATAACTAGGCTCCAAAACCAACTATTAATGCTTATGCTAGCTTGTTATCAATGTTTGGTAGAGAAAACAACTTCATTTGGGAGAAATTATTAGCTATGAGGAGTTGGTGGCTAGGGTCTACTATTTTGGTGGATTCCCTAGCTAGGATTTGTAGAGATTGGCTTGTACGGTCTTGTATTAAGTTTTTGGTATGTACTTGTACTTCATCTTATCTATATAATATGAAGTGTTCTATCTTTCCAAATTTTGGGTACTATAGATTTGACATTCAACTTATGTTATCTTGATGATTGAGTAGTCTCTATTGTTGGTTATGCATGTTGATTTGACATAACATTAAACATATTTTTTTAAGAGAATTAGAAAATGTCTAGAAGCTAAGGAGAACATTTATTACTATAATAAATATATTATTATAAGTTATATTCAAATCTTCTATATGCTAGGGAAGCTTTCCATAAGGGTAGGAAACATCATTCCATTGAAATACACTTGTTCAATATTTATTTTCTTGGGTTTCCTTATGTAAATGTTGTTGCAGAAAAGTGAATATTTGTTTTTACATGTAACCTCTCATCCCATCCTCCATATCATAAGAAAAAATGAGATATTCCTCACAGATCACGAAGAGTCTCAATTGATTCATGAAGAGTGAACATGTCATGAGTAAGATTTGAACTTAGTTGGGGAGAACAACATTTTCTCCCCTCAACCACTCAAGATAGACCCAATTGACATCAGGAGAAGTGAATTATTTGTTGTTGTAATTTAATATTTTAGATTCATACCAAAGACTTAAAGTTTACAATAAATATGTCCAGGAAACCTCAAGCTTGAGGTGGGATTTTATTTTTTTTATTAATTCCCCTATAGTGAAATTCTAACATGGTATTAGAGCCGATTTCACCTTGGTAAAGAGGGAGTTGGGTGTTTAAGTCGGTCCATAACTAGGGGAGGTGCATGACCTAGTAGAAGTTGTTGGGTGTGAAACCCTAGTGTGTCTTGGGAAAAAGTGTTTGAACCCTAGAAGGGTTGTTCTACTTGTTTTTTTGTTGGTTTCACTCTAATTTGTGCTTCAGATTTGTAGAGATGACTACTCTTAGTCTTAGAGAGTGTGACGGGTTGGATAATGTTTCCAATTTTACACCTTTGAAATGCAAGTTACAAACTTTTAGAGGAGGTCAATATTTGGGGGAAATATTGAGAAAAAAATCATTGCAACCAACAATCTGAAATTGTTGACCTTGCATGTTAAGAAGGAGGTATAGGAAAAAAGAGGCATTCTTGATTAAGTGAAGGATCACTTGATCACTCACATTTCTGTGATAATGATAGTAAGGAGATGTATGATGCTTTAGTTGGGTTATACCATAGTTTGATGTCTTTATAAAGATTGTGTTGAATAACAATCTTTCAACCATATACATGAGTAACACATATATAGTGGTGAGATATCTAGTCAAGATCATAAAGTTGAGAGATATTTGGATTCCATAGGGAAAAAAAGTGAACATTAAGGAGTTGGTATCCATTGCTTTGAATCGGTTTACTCCATGTTTGAAATCTTTTGTGTAGGGTGTTTGTGATCATGAGAATTTACTTACTTATGAAAATATTTGGGATGAATTTATGTTGGAAGAGATAAGATTGGGATCAAGTTTGATGAAGCAAAAGGAAATAAAATACATAACCCTCATTGGGAGTACGAGGAAGGGAAACAAGAAAGGAAACAATAAGGGAAAGAAGGAAGATTCAAGCTAAGGTAAGAAGGATTTGAGTAATTTGAAATTTTTTAGGTGTCACCAAATGGGACATCCAATGTCTAGAGAATAAGAAGGGAAGCAACAATTAGTAGAAACATGTTTTTGGGAGTGCAATTATTGTAGTGGGAGTGAATGAGTTATCATCCCATATTGATGTTACTTTCTCCATTATCTCTTGTTTATATTACAACAATATGTTAAGAGTTGGATGGTATGTGGATAAAGCGACATTGAGACATATGAATTATGAAAATAAACACTTTACTAGGCTTTAGGAGCAAGAGGGAGGAATGAGAGTGTAGTTTGGTAATTATGTTATGTATTATATGAAAGTATTGGGATCCATTTCCTTCCAATTGATATAAGGTGGTGTTCATGAGTTGAACAATGTTTTTTTTTTCATGTTTTGAAGAAAAATCTTCTTTCATTTTCTTGCATTTAAAATATAGCTATGCACTATCAATAATTGTAGTCTAGTAAGTCCAGTGACTTTGGCTAGAGGTGTGTGAAATTGTAGCATTTATAGGCTACTTGTTGATATTGTGGTTCTTATACATACTAGTGGGAAACTAGGTGAGCCTTATAGATTTTAGGAGGCATATGAAAAGAATGCATAGAGGGATACCATGGAGATAGGTTCAAAAACTATTGTGGATTCAATGATAAATTCCAAGCTTGAAATTGATGGGAGTATTGGAGAGTATCGAGACAGGGTTGTTGGATTCTCTTAGAAAGAGGGAGTTGACCTTGATGAGATTCTTGTTTCAATAACTATAGGATTCTATCAAAAAGAGAGATTTGACCTTCTTGAGGGTTTTGCTTAAATTAATAGAGTTTTTGAGGTGCATGGGTGATATACCCATGTTTACACTTTGTTGAAGGCCTTGTGTGGCCTGATGTTATCATTGCAAGATTCATATTTCAGGTTAGATCATATTTGTGCATATTTTTATCTATGTGATTTTGATAGATACTATACACTTTTCTTGGTATTAGATCGAAATGTGATCATAATTATAGTAAATACTCAACATCTCATGATGTGGTGTTTAAATATTTTGGCTTGGGAATTTGATACGAAGGAATTTGGAATTTAGCAAGTTGCTAACGATCTAGGGTTATGTTCCTTTCGATCCATAAGTGGTCAAGCCCGAGGTTCAAGATGTTGTAATAATGTCATATTTTGTTGGATATATTGAGACTTGTAAATATTACAAGATCTATGTTCTGACACAATGGAAGACTGTGGTGAGGCAATATGTGAGGTTTAATGAGGATGTGTGGTCCTCTAGATCACATGCATCTCCTTCAATGATTGAAATAAGCGAGAAGGTTTTTATTCTAGAGGTTAATTCAAAGGATAGATAAGAATCAAATCCAAGTGTGGATGAGAAGAGAGAGAGGATGTACATGCCCTCACCTTCTATTCTACCATGCACAAAGCCAAGATGATTTACTCAAACATTGTATGATGCACAAGAACATGTAAGATTTCCCGCATCATTGGTGAGGGAAAGTATACCTCCTAATTGATATGCTAACTATGTTGCATTAACTACTTCTATTTGTGAGCTTTCCAATCATTTTGAGGAGGTGAGGTCTAATGCCTTGATGGAGGAGAATGATGTTTGGGTGAAAGTTCCTTTCTAAAATCTAGTGATTGATTATAAAACTGCAATAACTTTATATTTGTAGATGGTGGGTTTGGTCATATTAAAGGAAATTTGCTCCAAAAATGAGCCTTATAAGAAAATTTGTGTTTGTTGAGTTGGAAATTCAATAACAATAGAATTTCAAAGAATTGAGTCAACCATAATAGTTTAGACGAACATATAAAAGTCAAGGATGATTATGTGTCATGTTTTTATTCGATAATATTCAACCATATGTACACATCAAGTTAGTTAAGATTTTGATTTCGGATATGTTTATTATTTTTGAAATATTCAATATGAAATATTTTATATTATCATTACTTTCATTATTTATTATATGATATCTATTATCATTTATTTATTATATTATCGTTATTATTTTATATCAATAATAATGTATACTTCCATTATATATTAATAATGTATTATTCTCATTATATTATTATATAGTAATACTATATTATATAGTTAATAATTTTTAATATTATATAATTATTATATTATATATTAATAATGTATTGTTCTCGTTATATTGTTATATAGTAATACTATATTATATAGTTATTAATTTTTAATATTATATAATTATTATATAATATTTAATGAGTAGTTATAAAATTGTAATATACTTATTAATTTAGTATTATATAGTTTTTATATAATAATTATTTCATAAAAATAATTTGATATTGATAGTAACCATTTTCTCTTTAATTTATATTAAAAATATTGTTTAATATGTCTTCACATTCACATTTCTATTATAATATAATAGAGTATAATAAATAAATAAAAAAATTTCTAAGTAAAAAAGAGTTGGAGCCTATTATATTATCATTGACAAAATACAGAGTTGTTGGTGATGCCAGCTGTCCCGCCTGAGCAGGAAACCGGGACAGCTGGGCATCCCTGTCCATGTGTCACCATAGTTGCAGAGTAGGCAAAATTTAACAAAATTTGCGCTGCTACGTCCCGCCCGTAGGAAACCGGGAGTAGCAGGCATCAACATGAGACTGGTTTTTTCATCTAAAACTAAGAAATATAAAAAGCTATATGTCCTCAGGCATAGACTATTAGAACAAAACCACAAGCAAAGTCTGGGTCTGAACATCAAATAACCTCGGAGCCAGGGTGAGTGTCGTCGACCGCGGTGTGCCTCCATCTTGCTGGAAATGCGTATGCTCGGGCACATGTCGGGCATTGTTTCTTTGGCGTGGCTCTAGAGTGCGCTGTGAAGAACATGTCGAGCCTCTACTCCAGTCTTGCGATGCAGAAGACCTGATCTTCTAAGAGATTTCTCATATCAAAGATGAGATTGAGATAACCCCAGTCCACTAAGGGTGGTTGTGTCGGGCTGGTGGCCGCTGTTGCTCCCTGTGTTTTGTGTCCCGCAGCTCCTCTGGTGGGTTCGGGAGGAACTTCTTCCTCCACATAGCAGCGAGAGTAAGGTCTTTCTACGTTGAGGTCACAGTGGTTGTGCGTGCCGCTTGCCGTCTGTGGAGTGCTAACCGTACCAAAATGCGAGCGGGGGTTCCAGTTTTCTGGGACCATGAACAAGGTGTGTTCAGGAGGGCTTTCCAGTCCTCCTTCCAAGATCACCTCCTCGACGACCGCCATTGGAGGAGTGCATGGTCGTTCCCTTCGCCTCCTGGCAGCCATTGCCATTGCCTTTTCAAAATCCGCCTTTCTCTTTCGTCGCGACTCCGTTGTATACCAAGCTGCTCCTCTTCGCGGTGTCCCCCTGATTCTTGGCATGGTGAGGCTCCAATGTCTGAGCCAGGAGCAGCCAATTGGAGTCGGATTGCTGCTAAGGGTGGGCAGTGTGGCCAAGAGAAGCGGCCGCACCAGTGGGACGAGAGAGAACTTGCTGTAATGTCGGTGCTTCTGCGAGACGAAGGTTCTCGGGAGCGCTCTGCTACCTGGTGTTACAATTCACACAATGAGCCCAAACACTATGCCAATTACGATAACTACTGCCATCACTTCCTCCATTAAAATCTGAAGCTTAGTGCGGGTACCCTTCCCTTGTGCGAGAAGGTTCGGCTGTTGAATGCGCCTGTGCATATTCATGCCGAATTAATGAGCGTTTGATGTGAGCCGGTGGACACCATGACACCGCGTCCCAGCTCGCTCCCACGTGGCCGCATCGCCCTCCGTGTCACCCCATCCGGGGATATTTCTTTATAAATAAGCATTCATTGTATTATTTTATTATAGTTATTAATTCATATAATGTTAATTTTTTTTTTTTTAAGTAAAAAGTGGGACCTTTCATATTAGAGCTTCATCCAAAAAGGAGGATACATGACACATAGGAGTCAGGTGTCCCGCCTGTGAAGGAAACCAGGACACCTGGCTGTCTTACTGTAACATGTCCAAAAGAGAACTATAACATAGAGCCACCCTGCCTGTAGGAAACCAGGGGGAGTGTTCAGAACTAACAACAGTTTGATAATATAGTTACTAAGGCTAACCAGACTGACACCTAGAGGACTGTCGTCCTGAGAAAATACAGCAGCAAACATAAAAAAACATTCAAGCTCTGTGACCTGTTAACCAGTGCTTGCCTTGTCATCCTTCGCCTTGTCGTCCGTCGCTTCTGTGGCCCGAACTGGAATTGCAAAAGGCTGTGCGCAAGTAGGACATAGTCGCTTGGGCATGTCGTTGGAATAAGCCGCGTAAAGCATGTTGAGGCGTTGGCTTGCGCATACCGCTCTAAAGATCTGGTCTTCAACCAGACTTCTCACCTCAAAGATGAGCTGCATATGCTCCGGGAGAAAAGGAGGTGGCGAGGCCTGCCCCTCCTACATATCATCGCTGTCCAGACATCCTGCCTTTGTGGTTGCACCAGTGTCCTTGGCTGTACCAGCGTCCTTCCCGTGCTCCTCCTCTATGATGCAGGTTTCGGTGCCGGGGTCCAAGGGAGCTTGTACGCGAGAGTCGGAGGAGGCCCTGTCGCGGGGAGTAGTTCCAGGACGAAAGGAGCGGGTGTGGGGGTCCAAATCATCCGGGAAGGTAACCAGTTTCGATTCCGAAAAATCCTCAGGGAGATGAATGCTCGAATATTCTACCACAGTCGTGCCTGGAGGAGAAACTGCTGCTCGAATTGCTCGCCGACGACTCTGTCTAGCTAGAATGACTGCGGTTTGGAATTCTCGGTGTCGTTTTCATCTGGAGGCAGCTACATACCAGCGCGCCCCCCTGCGTGGTCTCCCCCTCAATCGTGGCATGCCTGAGACAAGAGTTAGAACTGGGTCGCCAAGAGTTGGAAGCAAGTCGCCGAGAGTCGAATGGCAACCTCGCTGCACAAGAAACTGCTCGGCAACAATGGAACATCCGGGACGGTTGATGGGCGGATAAATCGCAATGAATGCCATTAAAGCCATGAGCTTAATGCTCTGGCTGGCTGGACCAAGAGCGCTCGTGCTGGATCGCATCATGTTACGGAGGTAATCTGAGCTGACGCTCATATTGAATGGCGGAGTGTGTGGGGAGGACCGGTAATAAAGGCCCCCCGCCTCCCCTCGTCACCTCCCCTTGCCACCTCCCCTCGCTATCGTCTCCGCGTGTCACCCCATCCGGGGTAATTCATATAATGTTATAAATATATTATATATTTAATATTATTATATCATATTATACATTGGTTTTAATATTGTCATATTTACATTTGGGGAGTATTATTATGTTATAGATATTAATTCATATTATATTCTATATTATTATATTATGACTATATTATATATTATTTATTCTATTTTCATATTATATATTAATAGTAATTATTTATGTAGTAATTAGATGTTTTGGAGTTTTTAAGGGTATATTTTTCAATCAATTCTTATTGAAAAACGGTAAAAAACTCTATGGTTTTTCAGGGTGTTGAAACCATTTATGCATTAAAAATGCAATTTAAACAATATAAAATGGAGATTTCACCATGATTTGTTTTGCATTCCGGTGAAAATGTTCAAAAAGTCTAATGTTTAGACAACTCCATTATTTAGTCTTTGATATTTATTATCTATGCACAAGAATTAAACTTCTCATTATTTTTTTAACTCTCATCTGGTAATTTTAGATTAACCTAGCTTATATAGTAGTGTGATGTGGGATACACAACTTTTATGTGGTACAAATAGCTTATTATTTTATATTTTCCTTGGAAGGCCCATTTTTGGAACAGATTACCTTTGAAATAATGTTTGTGAAAAGACTTTCGTAGTAAATAGGGAGTGTTAATTTTTGGGGTTACTCTTAAAGTGTTTACATTATGTTTGGGGTTGCTTCATGTGATTTCGAGTGCATGGTGTGTTGAATACATTTGGTTGTATTGTGATGGATATATACATTGTAAATAGCTTACTCATAGATTGTTATACCTTGAATTGTTGCTTATGTGGCACACTTTCTTAGGAGGTTGGATACCTATGTGATTTAATGACTTTCTTCATGGGGTGCACAAATTGAGAGATTGTTTGTGTTCTTGGGAGGAAAAACCACTTGAAGGAGGAGAATTGGGCATGCAAAACGATATTGTTGAGTCCTAGGTAGCATGGGGAAACTTGGTTTCTTACATGGAGGCTTCTACTAGGCTTGAAGATGCTTGGGTTGAGGAATGCTCATGTAGGTGTGGTGGACACAAGCATACACATGGCTTAGGAGGAAGCACTAGAATTCAAAAGGCCTTTGGAGGAGGAGCATTAGACTGTTCTTGAGGATTTCTCACCTTGGGACTCTCTCTTGGTAGATGTGCATACCTTAGAGCTTGATATGTATCACTTAGAGTTGGAGTGTTTCATATGTGGATATAAATGAGTCTGTTAGTACTTTTCTTGGGCGAATTAAAGACATGAAAGATAAATTGGGAGATATAGGAGAAAAGTGTCAAACACTGATCTTGTCACAATTGCCATAAATGGAATGCTAGAGGACTATCAAATGTTTATAGCAGCCCTTGCAACGAGAGAGAAACCTCCTACCTTTGAGGAATTGATAGGTATATTGTTGCAAGAAGAGAGGCACACAGAATTGAAGCCGAATTTGAAGCCTCAGAATTTAGACTTAGCATTATGGACAAAGAAGAGATTTCCTAAAGGGAAACCAAGAGAAGGAGGCAGAGGAGAAAGTTCATTTCAGAGGAAGTCATTTCCAAAGCCAAATCAAGATATGCCATCTAATAGAAATGAACCTAAGTTTTTCTATTGTGGTGGGACTGGGCATCTTGCTAGAGAATGTTATAAGAAGAAAAATGATGAGGCTAGGCATAAAAATAGAAAACATTCAGGACATTTTGCAGAAGAAAACCTGAATTTTGATTCAAAAGATCTTACACTATTTGTGTCTAATGTTGCGTTGTCTGCTGAAATTGATGATGTTGATGCATGGTTTGTGGATTCTGGAGCTTCAATTCACATGACATGTAACAAGAATTGCTATATAAACTTTAAAGAAACACATAATGGTGCCCATATTTATCTTGGAGATGATCGTTCTTATCAAATCAAGGGATATGGAGATATTCCAGTAACACTTCTGAATGGTACTATCAGACACATTCATAATGTTGTGTATGTCCCTCAGATAAAGAAAAACTTGATTTATATGTCAACAATTACAAATCAGAATTTGAAGGTCGAATTCTTCAAGACACATTGTATAGTGAAGGACTTGGAGGATCATTACAGAACTGTTGCCTCAGGAGTCAGAGTTGGAGATCTGTACAAACTTGATGTTACCAACAATAATCATTAAGCATTGAATTTTGCAACTATCCCTACATAAACTCTTTGGCACCAAAGGTGTGGTCACATCAATTATCCACACAGCTCAAGCACATACTCTTAATATTAATTACAACACTAGTTATTAATTACAACACTAATTTATATATTCTCTTAATTTAACACACTAATTTTATGCATAGTATGTCAACACTAGTTATTTAGTCTTTGTTTAAGAGAAGTTCGCACTCAGGATAATCCAATTTGACCAATTTTTTTAGATGAATAGATTATTTCAAGGTTTCGAAATAAAGATTTTTCAAAGAATTTGAGTTGCTAGTAATTTGAAGAATATTTTTCTCACATTGTTGAGTTTAAACAATATGTCATCTCTTCATCAGAATATTGTTTCCATATAAAATATGAGTTCTCTATTATAGATGTTCTCTCTTCACAATGATCCAAGTCATCTCCGCAATGATCGAAGTCTTTTTCACATTATCCTTCTTCTATAGAGAGGAAATATAAACAATATTTTATACATTCTCTTAATATTAATTACACATATTTTTTGAATCCATCTAATGGTGTTTTAAGTTTGGATCCCTTTCACCAAGTGCCTTGAAAGGATCCATGCTTATTTATCTAAGAGGAAACTTGAGTATTATTGTTTTGATGGTGGGTATCTAAGTGATCATGAACTAAGTAAACCATGCAATAAAAAATAATGTGTTCATTATTTAATATTTGAATCCTCGTGTAAGCTTTGCATTAAGGAATGACTTATTTATGGAGACTCTTCTAAAGAAAGAAATTTATTAAGAAATTTATTAAGAGTACAGGAAAGTCAACTATCCACACCCAATAAGGAATTGAAGAGATATTTTCAATGTAATCATTTAAAAATGGATGCCAATGCCTCATAAAAGAGGTGACCCTACCACTAGATCAAGGTTGATCATGAAGGACATATAGTTGATCTAATTGAGAGTTAAGTTCCAAAATAAAAACCCTCAAGTTAGGGGTGAATCACCACATTGTTTATTTAAGAAGAAACCTCGAACCTTAGATATCCAATTCTGGAGCTCAACAACCTTCGACTAAACTTTATCAAAAATTTAAATTGGCCCATGGACAAGAATATGGTATTCCTCCTTTTTAACCCAAAAATGTTCAAGCTTTAAGATCAACATTGAATTGGACTTGTCGATATAGAAGGATTGGGTAGATGGTTTCGATTTCAATTTCTCATTGAAGGAGACTCACATTCCTTGGTGACGGATATCCATGGTCCAACATAAGGAAGCAAGGTAGTGGGCATAAACCTTGCTTAATGAAGAAGGATCCATCTTTTTTTAAAGATAATCATGCCTAATTGTCTAGTGATGTTGCTTGAAGTGGGAGGCTCAAATGAGGGAATGGGGTGTTTATACATGTAAGGCACAAAAGTGTCCAACCATGAGAAATAAGAAGAAAACACAAATATGAAAGAGGTAGGTGTACAAGAGAAGGAGTCATGTCACATAACATTACTCTCCTAACTCACTCCTCTAGCTAAATATGACATTGACCATGTTGGAAATTGGTGACAACGGATTCCTCCAAGAATGGATTTGGATCCTATTATTCAACATTGGTTGCAACTAAATAGACTAAGTTAGAATATGGATGGGAGTGCATTTAATAATCAGTTTTTTGTGTAAGTGTGTAAGAAATGCTATAAATTCATGTATGCTAGTAGAGGCAAAATAGTGTGTGTGAGAGTTGGTGGTGTATGGAATGATTGTGAGCCCTGTTGTAAATTCCATGTTTGAATAATAAGAGAACTGATACCATTTCTCCGTGGATGTTTCCCTCATGAGGTGAAGGAGGGTTTTACCATGTAAAATCTGTTGATTAAGGTTGGTTGTCGTTGATATCAACCCTTGAAGAAAGTTCAGTAGCAAATTCTGATAGCACAAAGGTTTGGGTTATGGACCCAATTTTGTTTGATGTAAAGATGACTCATTATTGTCTTGTCATGGTTGATAAGAAGTACAAATGGATGAACTCCAAAGTGGTCCCCTTATGGTGAAATCCCTCACGGGAAGACACTTTGTGGATTGAGTTATCCTAGAAGTATGGTTAGAGAACCCATGCTTAATTATGGAATAATGAGATGAAGGTCAGTGAATTTTTCAGTGAAACTATCCTAGATGGATAGTGCTTGTCATGCCATTTCTGGTGGTATGTGGAATGTCACATAACTCCTCATGGTTAGATATTTATGGCCATGTGAAGTTGGAGGACCCACATGAGTCATATAGAAGCCCCAAAAAGTCAAAGTGTTTGCAAAAGAAATTATTTAAATAATAAAGTTAATGGAGAACTCCCTAAAATAAGGAAAGTGGGATTCTACATGAAAGTATAAATAAGAGGCAAGGCTCTCTCATTTAATAACACTTGAACACATTGAATATCTTTTGTTGTGTGAGGATTATTGCAAGTACTCATTGATACATCTGAGGTTGCAAAATTCTGAGGTAGTACGAAGGGTTGACGACGAAATTCTCGGAATTACAATGATACTAAAAAAACCTATTTTCTTAGGCTTAGATATAATTCCCGTGGGCGTCTGCCATATTTTGTTGGGAAGGTTGTGGCAATATGACAGGAAAGACATCCATGATGGTAGAAGGAACACTTATTCGCTAGAAAAAGATGGACACATGCACTTGTTGTTGCCTTCGCAAGATGAAGGAGCCAAAGAATAAGCTAATCCAAGTGTATTGCTAATAAGTTGGAAGGAGCTACTGCAAGAAGTCAAGAAGAGAGATGAGGTACATTTTTCTTTAATTGGTAAGACAAAGGTAATACTAACTAATAAAAATTTGGATGATTTTCCTACAAAAGTTAAAGTTATGCTTCATGAATTTGTTGATATTATGGTGGATGACTTACCAAATACTTTACCTCCTATGAGAAGTATTAGCCATCACATTGATTTAATTTTGGGAGAAAGTTTTCCTAATAAATCAACCTATAGAATGACCCCACAAGATAATAAAGAGATTAAAAGGTAGGCACAGGGGTTGTTAGACAAAGGATTGGTGAAGAAGAGTTTGATTACATGTGTTGTACCAATAGTACTTATCCCAAAGAAGGATGGAGGATGGAGCATGTGAACTGACTCCAGAACATTCAACAAAATCACCATAAGGTGCAAATTTTCATTACTTAGCATAGATGATTTGATGGATTGTTTGATTGGTTCAAAAAAAAATTCAAAGATTGATTTAAAGAGTGGATACCATCAAATTAGAATTAGAGAAGGGGATGAATGGAAAACTACTTTCAAGACTAATAGTGGACTGTATGAATGTTTGGTGATGCCTTTTGGGATGACAAATGATACTAGTACATTTATGAGGTTAATGAATTAAGTTTTGAAAGAGTTTATTGGAAATATTTTGATATTCTATATAGATGACATAATGATATATAGTCAGACAAAAGAGAAACATTTAATGCATCTCAAGATGGTTTTGAGTACCCCACAGAAGGAAATTTTGTTGATAAATTTGAAATAATACATTTTTATGAAGAGGCAGATGATATATTTTGGGTTTGTAGTATCTGAGGAAGGTTTGAAGATGGACCCAAAAAAGGTTCAAGCAGTCGTTAATTAGCCAACCCCGAGAAATACATTTGAGGTAAGAAGTTTCCATGGACTTGCAAGTTTTATAGAAATTTCATTAGAAGTTTCAATTAGATATGTGCACCTCTTGTAGAAATGATCAAACAAAAAAAACAACCATTCAAGCGGACTAAAGCAGCTGATAGAAATTTTAAACTATTGAAGAAAAAGATTATTGAAAAGTTTGTATTAGCTTTTCCAAGCTTTGATATATTCTTTCAAGTTGAGACTGATGTTAGTGGGAACCCAATGGGAGTTGTCTTGAGTCAGGAGAAAATACCAATTGCATATTTTAGTGATAAATTAAATGAGGCAAAACAAAATATTCCTCTTATGACAAGGAATTTTATGCAATTGTTCAAGTGCTTAAGAAGTGGAGGCACGATCTCATTCCCAAAGACTTTGTTTTGTAGAGTGGCAATCATGCATTACAATTTATAAGTAATCCACCAAAATTAAATCAAAGACATGCCAAGTGGGTTGAGTTTCTATAGAATTTTACCTTTGTGATTAAACACACAGGTGGTAAGACTAATAATATTGGTGATGCTTTGAGTAGAATTAATTTAATTTTGCAAGAATTTCAAGTCAACACTTTAGGATTTGATAGTTTAAAATAAATGTATCAAGATGATGTAGATTTCAAGGATGCCTATGCATCTTGTGGAAATCTCGTTGTTGGTAACATAAGTGAATGGTTGGACTACATGTTACAAGAATGATTGTTGTTCAAGAACAATAAATTGTGCATACCAAAGTGTTCAATGAGGGAAAATATGATAATAATAAAAAAACATAGTGGAGGATTGTCATGACATTTTGGACAAGATAGAACCTTTGCTCAAGTAAATGATTTTTATTATTGGTCAGGTATGCATAATCAAGTGAAGAAGTTTGTGGAGAAGTGAAGAATTTTTCAACATGTTAAAGGGAGAAGTCAGAATACAAGATTGTATCATCCACTACCCATTCCAAGTAGGCCATGGGATGCATTGAGTATGGATTTTTTGTTGGAATGGCCAAGAACACAAATAGATAATGATTCAATCTTTGGTGTGGTAGATATATATTTTTAAATGGATCATTTTTCTTGTACCAAGACTAGTGATGTGACAAATGTTGCAAATTTGTTCTTTAAAGAGGTTGTAAGGTTGCATGTTTACCCAAAAGTATAGTTTATGATAGAGATACTAGATGCGTGGGACACTTTTGGAGAACCTTATGGAAAAATATTGGTACTAATCTTAGTTTTAGATCATCCTATCATCCACAGGATGATGGATAGGCTGAGGTAGTAAATAGAAGTTTGGGAAATATTTTGAGAAGCCTTGTGAATGAGAACCCTAGGCAGTGAGATCAGATGTTTGCACAAGTTGAGTTTTCATATAACATCTCACCAAATTGAAGCACGTGGATGAGTCCATTGCATATTTTTTATGGAATTCATCCAGCTAAGGGAGTGTATGAGATGAGAAATTTGGGAAAACGAGAATTGAAAAGTGTTGATGGTGAGGATTTTGCAGTAAGTATGAAAGAGTTGCATGAAAGGGTCAAACATAAATTGCAAGATAGCATCAACAAGTATAAGCATCGAGAAGACATGAAGAGAATATCAATATATTTTTATATTGGTGATTTGGTCATGGCATATTTGAGGAAAGAGAGGTTTATTGTAGGGACTTATAACAAACTAAAGCTTAAAAAGATTGGACCATGTAAAATTTTAAGGAAATTTTCTTTTAATGCATATGAAATAGAACTTCCAAGTGGTGCTGGAATTTCTCCAATATTTAATGTTGCAGATTTCTATCCCTTCAAGGAGACAAAGGATGTTTCAACAGATGAACTTGTAAGTGATGAATATCATACTGTAGAATGGAAAGAACAACTACCTAGAGCAGTGCAAAAGGAAATCGATACAGTATTGGATAAGAAGGTATTAAGGAAAACCAAAGTCAAAGAGTATTTCCAGTATTTGATCAAATGGAAGGTTTGACCAGTAGAATATGCTACTTGGATGAAAACAGTAGAAGTCTCCAAGTATGGTGTACAACTTGAATACCTGATGAATAGTTCTTTTCTTCCTCGGAAGTCTGATGCAAGATCATCTAGCAGTAAATCTTAAGATTGACCTCATAGGTCGCAAACATTTACCAAGGGAGTTGGTTCCCTAATTTATTTTAGTATATCTGTAATAATTACGAGATGTCCCTAGAAGACATTTTTCATTGAGTTAGTTTGATTAGATATCAAGTTGTTTGTCATAGGTGTTAAGTGGATTGCTAAATATTAGGAACATATCTCTAGTTTAGGAATTTGTTAAGATAAATCGAGATTAATTTGTTTGAGAGCTATCTGATGGCTCAAGATATATTGAATTATTTGTAAAAAGAAAAGGAGAGTGAGTGTGTGAGATTGAATATGTAAAAGTGTGGATCACACAGGTCCAAAAGACCAAGAATGAAGGTGTTTTCCTGTGTAAATTTACTCCTCCATTGATATCAAGAAAGAACAGAGTGTGTGGTGTTGTCGAGTTGTGTGTTTTCACTTTGTCACGTTGTGTGTTTGAATTGTTAAATTCTATGTATAAGTTATCTTGGAATAATGATGATTTTATGAGACTGTAGGAAAGACCGTGCACAATTAATCTTAGCTAAGTTCTAAAATTATGTTTGAAAAAATATTTCCTGATTATTTGTCTTCACAGAAATAGACAATCATTATTTGGTGCAATGGAACACCCCATAAAGATATGAGACAAGTTAGTATTGTTGTAGGATTCCTTGCACAAAGTGACATGCAACACACCCACATCATCTATTGAATTTTACGCAGAATTGTCTGCGACAGATTTTGTCAACATTGTTTGTTGATGCTTCTGCGCAGAGGTATATCTGTGTAGTGGTAATTCCATGCAGATTTATCTATGACATAGTGTAATTCAGTGATGTAGGTGAAAGAAAAATTTGAGTGCATGTTTGTGTTGATCTGAGGCCATACAAGAAGTCTGAATATTGAATGCAACAGAGTGATGAAAATGTTGTGATTGTGGGTTGAAGTTGGTGTTATTTGCCATAAAAAATCCTAAAGAATGCCTTCAATATGAAGTGAATATCCTACAATGTAAATTAGAAGAGCAGGTTAACAAGTCAAAAGAGATCAAAAAACAATTGTGAGCATTAGAGAAAAAATTGTGACTTACAAGTGAAGGATCACTCATTGATTCGATAATATGTTGCAATTCAATGTGACTAAGACTCGCAAGAGAAGTAGGATGCTAAGAAAAAATTTAGAAGATGTTGGAAAATAAAGACAAGGAAATCAATCATTTCTAGAATCATAGTCAAACCCTTCTTACAGAAGTAAAAATCGAAACACAAGGATGCATCACTATTGAAAGCAAAAAAACAAAATTCCATTGATGTCAGTGAATCAAGGAAGTTTTTAGAAGTTGAAATTACAGATAAAGAGACTTTAACATAATCAAGTGAAACTAAATATCAATGTATCACTACTATTAAAGTTTTATTAGATAAAGATCATCTAGAAATTGAGTTCAAGAAACAATTCAATGACAACTCAACATCTGCAAATTCATTGATGGTTAAAGTTCCATCAATCACTACTAATTAAACCATGTGTCAACCAAATAATGTTTCCACACCAATGAATACAAAAATATCAAGTATTAACATGATGACAAATGTAAGCCATGAACACATTAAATCAGAAATTAAGGACCATCTTATCAGGGTACCATATCAACACCCAAATTGCAGAAATCACAACACACAAGAATCAAAGTAACAATATCAATGTTCTTACACATCAAAGCATCCATAAATCAATAAAAAATCAAAGGATAAAAAAGAAGATTGAATCAAGAATCTTATCATCAGAGAGCTCCAAAAGAATCCATTTAGGATGGATTAATCATTTCCAATGTGACAATATTATTTAAGTCTTTGAAAATCGTATCACCTCGTGTCCTCAACCTAATCAAATAGAAGGAAGTTACAAGAAGATGGATCATTCTATGAGAAGAAAGGTTCCCTACCTTTTCTTTGAGGACAAATCATTTAAGAGGAATGACTTGTAATATACCTAGAGTATATTACTATTAATGTAATATTGTAAATGCATTTATTATGTAATAGCAGTCGTGTAGGTAAATATTCTATATCTATGTTATAATAATGATAAGCAATGTCTTTTCCAAAAGACATAAATTATCACCACCATACATGTATTTATATGTATGTTTGTTGTATTCATTTGAAAAATCAAGCTCATAATAATAGATAATTATTATTTATGTAATAAATATTGTAAGGTTTTCTATTCATCAAGAATGATTTCATGAAATGAGACATCAAGTTTACTTCATATTAAGTTTTAAATTCCACTTAAAAATTATTCTTAACTCTTTCCAAAATCACTTAACTCCACTTGAAAACTCTTAACTTACATGGAGAAAATTCCTTAACCAACCTCAAAAAAAATAATAAAATAATATGATTGCAATGATTGCGTTTATGTTGCAAAGTTGGAATATTTGGTAAAATAAATCATGCACCTTAATTATGGCACATAAAGAAATATGTGAAGTATGGTGCATGCACTCTCTTGGCAAGATAGTTCGATTCACAAGAATTTCTTAGCATGGAAAACATTATGATCCCTAATTTTAATGACTCCTATGGTGACATGGAAAAACAATTCAATTTAATTTTAATGACTCCTATGGTGACATGGAAAAACAATTCAATTTATAGGATTTGAAATTTTCATTTTTATTTTCGGAGGGGATTTGTTAAGTTCTTTTTTTTCTTCTACACTTTTCCCAACATGCTCTATTTCAAACTTTCAATGTGTATAGAATGATATACTATTGAATGATATATAGAACCTTAGTGCCCTATATAAGTTTAATTTTTTAATACAAAGATTCATAAGTTTCATTTATTGTCCATGGCAAAGAGGTAGAATCTAATCATTCAAATTTACCCCCTTCAATGAGGTTCTTTTAGACTTGTGTTATACAACATTCAAAACGATATTGCTAGAAAAATTGAGAATTTTGAAGAGTTAGAAGTATTGGTCTAGTGTCCAAAGCTTATTACTAGCATTTTCATTTCACATTTAACATATAATAAAACTTCTTTTTTTTTGGTTTCTTGAAAATATTTTCTTTGGTGTATGGATTTATGATCACATAATGTACATTTCTTGTAGGCAATTAGTTATAGAAGGTTTGGATTGAGAATATATCTCTTTTGATAATATTGGGTAAGTCTTTAATAAAAATTCTTTTTTGGGTTTTTTGGTTTATTTTGTTTTGTTTTTGAAAATGGTTGTAGATAAACCAAACACAATTAATTGTATTTCAAGTATCATAATCATAACATCATTTTTTATTCAATTTCAAGTGGTCAATGATATAGGGTTTTATTACAATTTGAAAAGGCTTATCACTCTTGCTACAATCAACTTACAAACTTCCAACTACCTTAAGGTTTTAATCATAATTATTCATATCCTAGAGTTGGTCAAAATTCATGAACGACAAGAAAATGTTAAATTTACACACCTAGCCTTCCCAACCTAATAAAAATGCATACCCTACATAAATTATGCACTCCTAAAGGTTCTAGAGGCATGAATGACATGTCATTATGTATGATCCATTTTTATATTTTCTTATAATGCACATTGAGGTGTTAATATTCAAGCAAGAGTCCAAAAATTGAGTTCTAAACTTGAAAACATGGTGTTGCATTAGTCTAAGTTGGATCCCAAAAGTCACTATAGACCATACATAAGCATTCATGATGAAATATGTTGGTTTATAATTGAATTATCGTACATGTTGGACAACCCCACATTTCCATATGTTCCCATACTATCACCATCTACAAGTATTGAACCTTCTAAACTGCAACTTTCCTAAATTTGCACTTTTGTAGGACAAGTGAACCAGTCATCACCAAAATACACATCTAGGTCAAACCATTGCCTATTTTTTTTATCTAAAACTTTCTTATTGTTATTTATGACCTAAATGACATTTCTATGGTGTTATATTTTCAATTTAAACCTTAAAAAACTTTCCTTTTACAAAATACACAAAAATCTATTTTTACACATAACGCAAATCAAATCAAGACAACTTAGTAAAATGTATGTCAACTATGATGTATACCTGTGGAAATACAAATTTACCAACAAGGATTATTTCACATTTTTAGAAACCCCTCATATGAATATTTCCTCAATCCATCTTCACATGTATTATATAGGTTTTCCAAAATCCCATTTTCAATGACTTTCATTGTTTTTAACAGTGCTAGAAAAATGCACACTACCTTTACAAAAATGCACATCTTGATTTGAATATGAATGAAGGGAAAGTGTTGATTAAGGTTGGTTGTCATTGCTATCAACCCTTGAAGAAATCCCCGTAGAACAAAGGTTTGGGCAATGGACCCAAGATTGTTTGATGTAAATATGACTCATTATTTGTTTGTCATGGTTGATAAGAAGTAAATATGGATGAACTCCAAAGTGATCCCCTTATGGTGAAAGCCCTCACGGGAAGACGATTTGCAGAGTAAGAGAACCCGTGCTTAATTGTGGAATAATGAGATGAATGAAAGTGTATTTGTCAGGGAAACTATCCTATATAGATAGTGCTTGTCATGCCATTTCCGGTGGTATGTAGAACGTCACATAACTCCTCAAGGTTAGAGAGTTATGACCATGTGAAGTTGGAGAACCCATGTTTGGGTAATGGACCCAAGTTTGTTTGATGGATAACGATATGATTTTTTATATATTTGAAGGTAATACTATTCTATATGTATAGTATATGTCATTCCATTTGTGGTGGTATGTGGAATGTCACATAACTCCTCACAGTTTGAGATTTATGGCCTTATGAAGTTGGAGGACCCTCATATGTCATCTAGAAGCCCCAAAAGTTCAAAGTAGTCAAAGTGGTTTAAGAGATTTTAAAAGGTAAATAATAAAGTGAAGTGATGAGTGTATTATAATTCAAAGTGAATACAAAATAAATTATTTCAATAATAAATTTAATGGAGACATTAGAAGTGGATTAACCCTAAAATAAGGAAAGTCGATCAAGTGACCTAGAAGATGTTTTTAAGGAAGCTACTTGGAGAGTATAAATAAGAGGCAAGGCTCTCTCATTTTAATCACACTTGAGAATATTTAATATCTATAGGTGTCTAAGGTAGCCAAGGATATCTAAGCCGAATTTCTGAGGGAAGGTGAAGAAAAGAAGGCCGAAATGCAAGGAAGGATAAATTCTTTTGATGGTGCTTTCTAAGGTATGTTATTTACAGGTCATCTCACCATTTTCTCTATAAAATGTTTTATATAATGATTCATACTGTGAAATTTATATTACATTGAGAAAACATACCCAATTATATGTGGTAAAAAATTCATCTTGAGGGTCGTTGAATTTTGGGAGTTACACTCTGTGGAAAATAGGGTTTGTGGCTAGTCCTCAAACTAGTCAAAAACAGGTGTTTCAGGTAAAAATGTCATAACTTTTTCATAACATATCCAAATTCAATGATACCAAATGTGTTGGTTAGGTTACAATATTTAGTATTATGTGTAAAATTTTTATATCAATTCAATGAATATTTCGTGCGGGGCACGCTCTACAAGGTCACTCTCTAGAATAAGCCAAAATTCAGCAAGGTATGTCATTTTTGCTATAACTCCTTTTCTGAGAGGTTCCAAGTAGTGACAATTGGAGGAATTGCATAAAACACACTGAATAACATTGTGTATCAGTTTCAGATCTTTATACATTACAGGTTCAAATTTATGATTAATTCAAGTTAGGGTTGTTGACTAATCCAAAACTAGGCATGTGAGACTAAACAAAAGTTTGATGAAAATGTTAGTATCTTGTTGTTAAATTTATGTAAGGTTTTCAGGAATATGATCATATACACCAGGTCTATTACAGAGCTACAAATCAGATTTGGATGATGAAATTCATGAGGGCTTTTGGTTGAGGTACATGTTGAGTACATGGTTGAGACAAGTAGTTGATGAGTTGGCACATACATGAGGTCTATAGTTGATGATGTTGGTACATATTGATGAGTCATAGTTGATGAGTAGTTGAAACGTGATTGGTACATACTTGGTACATGGTTGGATGCATGTGTTTATGGTATAAGTTGATTACAGGTTGTTTGGTACATGTTCGTGCATGGTTAATGCACTTGTTTATGGTATAGGTTGATTACAGGTTGAGGTACAAGTTGATGTTGTTGGATTACTGAGAGGGGGGGTGAATCAGTAATAGTGTAATTATAATCCTTTTTCTTCAAATGTTATATCAATATATAATTATTATCCAATAATGAGCAGTAAGAAATAAACAATCACACACATACACAGTACACCAGTGTTTTACGTGGAAACCCAAATCGGGAGAAAACCACAGAATGATTTTTCTTATATATCTTGAAGAATTACATTCATTGGAAGGACCAAAATTCTTTTTTTTCCAGCTACAACTGGAAGGAGGCTCCAACCCCCTAGTTTCTCAGGCTACAACCTGAGGGAAGCTCCAACTCCCCAATTCTCTGGCTACAACCAGAAGGAGGCTACAACCCCCAATGTTCTCCGGCTACAACAAAAAGGTGGCTACAACCACCTGTCCTTGCCACGTCCTGCCACCCTGAAGTAGAAGTAGAATGATGGAACCACTGTGACACTATCACTGTGAGATATACCGTTGTAAACCTGTACCAATAAATCTGAACCATGGATCAACCATGCATCAACCTGTACCTCAACCTGTAATCAACCTGTACCATAAACAAGTGCATCAACCATGCACCAACCTGTAATCAACTTGTACCATAAACAAGTTCATCCAACCATGTACCAAGTATGTACCAATCATGTGTCAACTACTCATCAACTATGACTCATCAATATGTACCAACATCATCAACTATACACCTCATATATGTGCACCAACTCATCAACTACTTGTCTCAACCATGTACTCAACATGTACCACAACCAAAAGCCCTCATCAATTTCATCGTCCAAATCTGATTTGTAGCTCTATAATAGACCTAGTGTATATGATCATATTCTTGCAAACCTTCCTTAACTTTAAAAACAAGAGACTAACATTTTCATCAAACTTTTGTTTAGTCTCACATGCCTAGTTTTGGATTAGTCAACAACCCTAACTTGAAGTAATCATAACTTTGAACATGTAATGTATAAAGATATGAAATGGATACACAATGTTCTTCAGTGTGTTTTATTCAATTCCTCCAAGTTTCACTACTTGGAACCTCTCAGAAAAGGAGTTATAGCAAAAATGACATACCTTGTTGAATTATGTCTTATTCTAGAGAGTGACCTTGTAGAGAGTGCCTCGCACAAAATATTTTATGAATTGATATGAAATTGTTACAAAACATACTAAAAACTATCCCCTAACCAACACATTTGGTCTCACTGAATTTGGATCTGTTATGAAGAATTTATGACATTTTTACCCGAAACACCTGATTTTGACTAGTTTCAGGACTGGCCACAAACCCTATTTTCCACGGAGTGTAACTCCCAAACTACAACGACCCACAAGATGAATTTTTTACCACATATACTTAGATATGTTTTATCACTTCCATAGAAATTTCACGGTCTAAATCATAATAGAAAAAAAAGTAGCGAAAATGGTGAGATGACCTGTAAATAACATACCTTAGAAAACACCATCAAAAGAATTTATCCTTCCTTGCATTTCGGCCTTCTTTTCTTCACCTTCACTCAGAATTCCAGTTTATATATCCTTGGTTACCTCAGACACA